>JALRMM010000139.1:0-84198 GCA_026122155.1 Zymoseptoria crescenta | reverse complement strand
AGGATAGTATACGTATCTATAAAGATATTAGTAAAGAGATCGAAAGGTAGACTCGAGGTAGAAAGGGAAGAAGGTAGTAGAAAGAGAAGAAGTAAGACGTAATAAGAAGGTAAATAAAAGGACTTAGAGAAAGAGAAGGAAGAATTAAGACACGACGGAAGGTAAATAAAAGAACTTAGTCGGATTCGAGTCGAGAAGGTAGGGTTCCGGCTCTCGCTTCCTACTTACTTCCTCGCTTCTAACTTTTGTATCTCGGAGATCTCGGAAGCTACTTATAGATTCTACGAATTCTAGATTTATTTTTTCGTAACGTTAGAAGAAAAGGCCGGAAACGAAATTCCCTACTTCTCTATTAAAACTTACTCGATTTTATTAATCCTCTTAGTATTAGATTTATCGTACTTAGCGCTAAAGATTATTTATAAGTAGAATTCTTAAAATAGAGCGTTATTATCGAGATATTAATATTCGAGTTTATTCTTATCTAGGCTTTAGAAGCTACTACTAACGCGCTATCTCTAAAATCTCCTATTTAGTACTTAGACCCTCGGGAATCCGTTACTCGAAAAGGAAAGTAAGTAGTAAGAGTCTAAGAGCCGATCCGGTAGAGAAGTAGATCGGCTATTAAGTAGTATTAACGCTCCAATATAATCTAGTATTAGTAGCTCCTATCTACGTTATTATCTAGTAGCTCGTAAGTAGGATTAGTAGTAATCCAAGGTTTATTAAAAAAAAACCAAAGTTTTAAAGAAGTATATAGGGAGCTAGTAATACGCTCTATATAGTATAGCGTTAAGTAAAAGGTTATATTACTTACGTATATTTAATCCTACTCCGGAGATCTATTAAAAGTTACCGCATAACGCTTTATAATATATGCTATAGATAAAGTAACTATCGAAGGAAAAAGTAGTTATATTACTTCCGTAGAATAGAGTTATTATTATCGCTAGCCTTACTATAGTAATACTACTTAATATAAATCCGCTAACTCTATATTACTCCGGTAGATCTATTACTAGACTAAGATTAAAGAAGCTATAGATTTAGACGATTAGTAATAAGCTATAGTAAGTATCGAGTAGTAAACGCGTAAATAATAATACTACCTCCTATAAGTAGTAGATAATAATAAGGCTAGCGAATTACTTTAATTACATAACTACCGGATAACTAGCTAATTAAGAGTTAGATTTAACCTTCTACTACGAACAACACTATTATAACACTAAAATCCGACGACGTAGTAAAAGCGTTTAAATCCACTCTACTTATCTACCGGATAGGCCCTAAGATTCTAAGACTAATTGCATCCCTTACTTACTTATAGACTATATCCTACATATAGGAATAGCGCTTACTACCGGAAAGTTAATCGATGCCCTTTTCCGGCAGGTATCGGCACTTTCACGAGGTTATATTAGTCCGGGAATACTTTATGGGGCGGGCACTAATTCCTATATACAGGATATAGTCTATACTTACTTACTTACTTACTTATTTCACTTACTTACTTACTCACTCACGTACTCACTTACGTACTTACTTACTTACTTACTAACTTACTTACTTACTTACTCTCTTACTTACTTACTTACTCCCTTACTCACTTACTAACTCACTTACCTACTCACTCCCTCCCTTAAAACCACCCCTCCACGGCCCAACCAAAAAAAAAAAAAAAAAGAACGAACGAACGCACAAATAACTGAACGAGCACATATCACATCTCATCATAGTCTCCCCTGCTACGCTACCCTACCTCTCCCTCGCCCACCTCCATCAACCCCACCAAGTCCCTTTCCTCAGGACATCATCGAGGAAGCCAGGGCGTCAGCTCCCCGCCGAAACCCTCGCCCAGCACGAAAGCCACCGACGCCGGTACCCTCCCCTCCCCTCCCCTCCCATCCCATCCCATCCCATCCCATCAAACAATCAATCCACCAGCCCCAACGCCACCCTCTGCCTCTTCTCCCGAGCGTTCTAAACTCGCACCTGGCCCGTCACATCGTTGACCCCCGCCCTCCCCGCCCCAGCACCAACGACCCCCACCGCTCCCAATCCCTCCCTCTGACTAGCAAGCACCATTCCCGGCGCCACCACACTTCCACTCCCACTCCCCCCTCCCCTGTCACCACTCCCCCTATCACCCCCACCCCCACCCCCACCCCCAACGCCACCACTCTCCCGCTCCCTCTCCCTCACAACCACCCCCGGCAACCCCCCACCCCTCCCAAACGCACTCGCCGGCGCGATCCCACTCCCCGTCAACCCGGCCAACCGCTCCCTCTCCTCCTTCTTCTCCGCCTCCGCCATTTCAATCTCCGCCTTCGTGCGTCGTTTCTTCGGCAGCACCGCTCCTCCACCTCCTCCCGCCGCAGCGGCCGCAGCACCACCACGCGTGCCTCGCGTTCTCTTCACCGGAACCTTTGCCGGGGCGGCGCCACCCCCACCCGCCGCGTCTTTCTTCTCCGCCAACGCCGCGTGCGTCGACCCCGCGGCCGCACCACGACCCCGTCCCCGACCTCGCCCCGCGCCACGTCCGCGAGTCGGCGCCGTGGTCGATTCGACCTGCGCGCTCTGACCGGGCTGAACCAACGGACCCGAGTACACGAAAAACCCATCCTTCGCCACAGCCGCCTGTTCCTGCCACGCCAACTCCGTGTCATCGATAAAGTCGTCCTCCTTGTCGTACTCCTCCACCTTTTTCCGCTTGCGGATCGGTTTGCCGTCTTTGTTCAGTTTCGGCGCTTCGTTCTCCTCCACGCCGCCCATTTCGACGTTGCTGTCGCCGTCGGGTTCGGACATGAGGTCGACGGACATGTTGTCGTCGGCGGATCCATTTTCCAGACGATTGGCCTGCGCGGCGACTTGTAAGAGGCGTTCGCGGTGGGCGGCCACGCGGGGGTTGATGGCGTCGCGGCCGTATTTCTTGGCGATCTCTTGGGCGATGTTGATGGCGTTCCCGCCCTCGGGACGGAGAGCGATGCGCAGTTCAATGGTGATGCCTTTCGGTTCGGAGGAGTCGGAGGAGGAAGGGCCGCCGAAGAGGTCGGATGAAGAGAGGATTCCTGTGCCAGTGCCGGGTTTGATGAGGGATTTGCCGGGAGGGGATTTGGCGGGTTTTGGTGTCGGTGCGGAGGATGATGATTTGGAAGGCGCTTTGAGGGTGGGATGTTTCGGCGGTTCGTGGTCGTTGGAGTCGATGTCCATATCCATCGCGCCGTCCATGGTGGGGATGAGTTGTGGTTGTGGAGTGGGGGTTGGTTGTTGGGATGGAAGTGGGGTGAGATTGGTTGAAGATTGGTTGACAAACATGGCAGTCGGATGCTGCGCTTTTGATTGTGCGTTGTTGAAGGTGACTGCAGCGGTGTTGGTCGAAGGTGGATCGATCAGACTCGTGATGGAGGGTGATGCCGAAGCACGGTTGACGTGTGGTGATGCGCGGTTGAGATGAGGCGATGCATGTGCGGATTGAGGGACGGTCGGTCGTGATGAGGTCGTGTCGATCGCGCCACGGATGGGGTCGTAGTTTTGTCCGCGAATGGGGTCGTAATTCTGTCCGCTGGAGAATGGTCGTGGAGTGGGCGTTGACGATATCTGCGGTGGTAGACTATTGCGCATCAATGTGTCGGATGTGGATGTGGATGTGTTGTTGGTGGCGGATGGAGGTGGAAAGTGTGGGGGCGGTGGTTGGTGAGAGTGATGCTGCATCGGCGGCGGAGGGTGCGGAGCGGAAGAGGCGGGATTGCCCGGTGGGAGGAAATGACCATGCAGTCCCGTGAGCGTCGATTGACGGACATCACCACCGGGAGGATTCGTAGCATTCGTAGGAGTCTTCTCATCGGTCGCCGTCTTCTTCCTCCTTTTCGTCGGAGCCGTCGTCGTTGCTGCACCCTCCGTCTTGACTTTGGGTTCGGCCTTTTTCCTCGGCTTCGGCAGGATGGGATTACCATCTGCATCCAACTTGGGTTTGCGTGTACGTTTTTGTTTCACCGGAGCAACCTCCGGCAGTGGTGTGGCGGATGACGCCGAAGCAGCAGCCGAAGCCGACGCCGGGTGGTGGTGGTGGTGGTGGTGGTGGTGAACAACACCTTCACCAAGATATCGAGGAGCGACCTTGATCGTCTCGTCTTCGCGATGATGTGGCGGAGATTGTGGCGGAGAAGAAATACTCGACGTGTCGCCGTCGTCGTCCAGGGCTGCAGGGGCCATGTTCATGTTGGCGGGTGGTTGTGTTGGGGGAGAATGGTGTTGGTCGTGAAGAACGCCAAGAAGTTGTGATATGCGACTCAAGGGGAAGTTGGAATTATTTTGGACGACGGCAATTGCGGGGGGGTGAGAAGCGGTGCCCGAACTTCAAACTTGCCACAACAAGTCGTGCGGCGTTGTGCTCAAAGCTGCTGTGACGGCAAGCGACAAGCCAAACCAAGCCGACCGACGAAAGTCCTCAGGGCATGAACCGAAGCGGAGAGAATGGAGAGGGAGCCAATGAAACGCCGGGATGGCTTCCGTCTCCCCAAACGTCGTCGCAAATGAAACCTCGCCGACGACGACGACCAATTCTTCCGCGCGGTGTCGAGGTCGTGATCGTGGTGCAATATCCCCGACGGTGCTGGAGGAAGATGGCCGTCCAGAAGTGGAATCTCGGCGTGGTATTTTCGAGGTCAAGTCGATGAGATGGACACGATGGACGATGGACGACGTGTCGGAGGATGCAAGTGTTGTGGTAGCGAAGAGGAAGAGGAAGGAAGAGAGGGAAAGACGAGCCAAAGAGGTGTACGAAGGAAGTATTCTGGGGGCAAAGCGTCAACTCGGACGGGAATTGGCGAGATTTGGGGGCTCCGGAGCGACGACGACACCTCTGAATTAATTCCTGGGAGAGGGAGAGCATGACCACTGATGACTGACCAGCCCGACGACGTGACCGAGAGATGAACGAGCCACAGCCCAGCCAGCGAGGAAAAGGAAAGCATGTCCCATCAATCTCCCCCCCCCAAGGAGCCAAGCCAAAGCCGAAGATGGGGCACTCAGCCAGCCAGCCAGCCAGGCCATGATGACCCGCGCCGGCCAGACTCAGCAGAGAGGAGTGAAGGCCCTGAGAGAAGGGAAGATCGAAAACGTGTGTGTCCAGATCTGCTGCAAGTGCCTCTTCACCCCTGGTCTGGTCGCCCGCTGGCCTGCCTTCCCCGCGGTAACATGTCCTGGCACTGGTCTCCGTGCTTCGGGTTGGGGGTCGCGTTGGCGGTGCCGAAGATGTCTGTATAACAGTAGCATTGAAGTAGTAGTAAAGATTCCTGTTCATGTTCGAAGAGCTTTGACTTGTATATTCCTTCCTCTCCTCACATCTGTTTCATTGACACGTGCTCTGCTTCTGGTAGTGAGGTTTCGCTGCTGCTTGACTGACGCCGATTCCATCGGTCGGCTTTGAAACGTCAGATGTCATTCACGACTGCACCGGCCGTTCAAGGGGTCACATTGTAGGCGATCTGCTGATTGCAAACGTACACATCCCTCACAGCACCAACACAATATCCATCATTTTGCAAGACCCCAATACGTCCCAGCACGAGGCGTCGAGTCTATTTCGGAAGATAAGGTTGGACAGATGAGGACTAGCTCATCCGCGGCGGACCCAACCTTGATTCCTTCCCGACATCCGACGATCCGAAGGAACACAACGCGAAGCCACAAAATCCTCAGCCTCACGCAAATCCCTCGCCAGGAACGAGAACCTTTCATCATCAAACACGACACAACAACAACATGATCCGAGGCACGAAATTCGAACTCAACCTCGACGACGACGAAGATGAGCAGAAGCGCACGGTCTTACCCGCGGCGTTTGTCGGCGATGTCCTCGAGCGCAAACCCGCGGCTCCCAAAGCGCCTTCTATGCCCGTGTTGAAGAATCGAAGTGGATTTCCTGAGCACAAGAAGCGGGTAGTGGGAGAGAGTCGGTTCAAGCAGAAGCAGAATACCTCAGCAGCGGCAGCAGTGAAAGCGCCAACGCCCGCAGTCAATGATAAAGATATCCATCCATCACGAGACCCTCCTTCAGACGGCAAAGCAAAGTCCTGGGAAGAAGAAGAAAAGATTCGAATCGACGCGGAGAATCGCAGGAAGCTGTCGGAGATGAGTGCGGAGGAGATTGAGGAGGGGAGGAGAGAGTTGATGAGTAGTCTGGGACCGGCGTTGATTGAACGGTTGTTGAAGAGGGCGAATGTGGCGGATGGGAGTGAGGAGGTGGATTTGTCCAAGCCGATGGGGTGGAAGGAGGGCGAGGATGTGGATGACGAGATGGCGAGGGGAGGGGAAGTCAAGGACGTCGAGGACCTCCCGTCAGAACCTGTCAAGTCAAAGTCGACCAAGACCGTCACTTTCGAGGAGCCCCCACCAGCAGCGCCGACCAAGCAGGAGGACCTCATCGCAGAACCCACACCACCGGAGCCCCACCCCGACCCATCAAACGACCACCCACCCCCCTCCTCCTCCATCCACTTCCCCCAACCCCCGCAACCCCCCTCCCTCGACCCCTCCTCCCCCACCTTCCTCACCGACCTCCACGCGAAATACTTCCCCTCCCTCCCCTCCGACCCCGCCAAACTCTCCTGGATGCAACCCTCCCCCTCCCCCTCCCCCTACCACCCCTCCGCCCCCGCCCTCTCCCCCGCCCACATCCGCTTCTCCTTCACCGGCGCGCTGATCCCCCCCTCGACCGCAGCGACGATCCCCGTCACGGCCGGCCTCCATCATCACGGCGAGGCGCCCGACGCGGCGGGGTACACGATCCCGGAACTGGCGCTCTTGTCGCGGAGTTCGTATCCCGCGCAGCGCTGCGTCGCGTTTCAAACTCTCGGGCGGATCCTCTTCCGTTTGGGAATCGGGGAGTTCGGAGTTCCCGACGTGGAGGCTGAACGGACGGCGACGGCGGAGGGGAGCGGGGGGGACGTGGGGGAGGGGAGGGGGGAGTTGGCGAGGGGGTTGTGGGGCGAGGTGGAGAGGGGGAGGGTGGTGGAGGGGTTGGTGGAGGAGGCGGAGGGGAGGGGGGTGGATGGCGGGAGGCATTTGAGCGCGAGGACGTATGCCACCGAGGCGGTGTGGCTTTGGAGACGGGGTGGGGGGAGGAGGGGGAGGGCGGAGTAGGATCGTCGGGGTGGTCGAGGTGGTGGTGAACGGATGTATGTGGGAGGATGCATTGTATACGATTCGGACCTCGGGGTTTGCGAACTGGTGGAGACTTGATTGCGAGCGCGGAGTTTCCATGACTTATTCTCTACATGGTTGATTACGGCGGACCGACGAAATCCACGCCTCCGACGCAAAATCGTGTCGAGATCCACGTCTACTTTTCGTCCCATTCTTGAAGTATTATGTTCACCTCCATTGTTTTTGTAAAATGGGCTTCTGATAAGGAGCTGCCCCCATCCGATCGGCAACCCGGACCCATATTCTCGGAGGCAGAACTGTCGGGAAATGCCAAGCCCAAATCGAACTCCAAACTTCGTCGACAGTTATAGGATTTTCGAGTATATCCGCGATATCTAGAGAAGTATAGCCCCTAGAAAGACAGCAAGTAGCTTGTCAAATCCGTCTTAAGAGGACGCATAAGCATATATAAAAATATTTATATGTTGTTCAACTCGTTGGTGCGCTATCCCTAGGTCTAGATTTTAAGAAACTAGAAACGCCTATAACTCTACGAAGATTCGCTCGATAGACGTAAAAACTAGTTTATAAGATGCGTCTATATAGATTCTATAAGACTATATATATAATATCTATAGTCTACGTATCTTCTAGCTATCATCTAAGAGATAATAGAAATAAGGCATTTTCGCTAGGAATTTGAAGTACCGAGGTTCGATATCGCGCTAATTCCGATAACTCCGAGCTTTTCTCGATTTTTACTAGACCTCCAAGTGCGCAACGTATACTTAGCTAAATTGTATAAAAATTATATAGAGAAGCTACCTATAGCATATATAGAATACCTATCTACTTTCCTCGTAATAAAGTGCTATTATCGCTACGTAATCGCCCGATATCCTTAGATCTACTCGCGGAAGTTGGAGTTGGATTTGGGCTTGGCACTTCCCGACCCTTTTGCACGCGTGAATAGACCTCGGCCAAACTTCAGCCGACTCCACAAAGACATCGACGTCGACAATGCGACTCTCACACGCATCATAAAGTTCATCAACAACACATCCGAGCGCTTTCCATCAACCAGACTGAAGATCTCGATCCGGAAATCGGAAGGCCAGCTGAGGGACGTTGCGCACAGGGAAAACCGGAGACCGTATATATTCGCGCTCATTGCGTCGAAGTAGGGGGAGCCAAAGAAAAAAAGGACAGGATTCCAGGCCCACAGCCGATGAAGAATAATCTGGTTCGAATATCAGCATCAACCGGCCCGGCACTTCTCCTCACCAAGACCCCTCCACAAAAAGCGCGGCGCTCAGTCCGTCTGCCTCCTCCCACCCAAGCGCGCCTCTCCTCCACCACCACCACCACCACCACCACCACCACCACCACCACCACCAAACCCCCCCAACGCCATCATCCCCCCTCAAAAATGACCACCCCCCTCCCCCCTCTCCCCACAATCACCCGCCTCTCCCCCACCACCCTCCGCCTCCTCGCCTCCAACCCCTCCAAATACACCCTCCAAGGCTCCAACACCTACCTCCTCGGCACCGGCCCCGCCCGCATCCTCCTCGACACCGGCGAAGGGAAAGCCGAGTACGCCGCCACGCTGTCCCAGGTTTTGCGGGCGGAGAAGGCGAGGGTGGAGATGGTGGTGCTGAGTCACTGGCACGGCGATCACGTCGGGGGCGTGGAGCAGGTGCGGGAGATCTGTCGGGGACGGGAACGCGGGCAGGAGGGGGAGGGGCAGGAGGAGGTGAAAGTGTACAAACACCGCCTCCCGCGCGACGACGCGCACAACGGCTGGCTGGACTTCCAGGACGGCCACGTCTTCGCGGTGGACGGGGCGCGGCTGCGGGCGCTGCACACCCCCGGCCACACGGCGGATCACATGTGTTTCGTGCTGGAGGGGGCGGAGCGGGCCATGTTCACGATGGACAACGTGCTGGGCCACGGGACGGCGGTGTTTGAGGACTTGGGGCTGTACGTGGCGAGTCTGGGGCGGATGGAGGAGGTGTGGGGGGAGGAGGGGTTGGGGCGGGGGTTGCCGGGGCATGGGGAGGTGGTGGAGGATGGGAGGGGGAGGGTGAGGGAGTATATTGAGCATCGACGGGGGAGGGAGAGGGAGGTGGTGGAGGTGCTGGAGGGGAAGAGGGGAGGGGGGGAGGGGAAGGGGGAGGAGGGGGGTTGGACGAGTAGGGAGGTGGTGGAGGTGGTGTATGAGAAGTATCCGGTGAGTTTGCATGGGCCGGCGGAAGGGGGGGTCAAGTTGGTGTTGAGGAAGTTGGAGGGGGAGGGGAGGGTCGTGCAGGTTGAAGGGGGGAGGTGGAAGGTGAAGGAGGGGAGTAAGGCGGCGCTGTGAGGATCGAGGGGAGAGATCTTTGATTTTGGTGCCATGCATGGAATGAATGAAGAGAAGAGGACGGCCTCACTACCAGCGAGTATACTGGAGGGACTGGACGATACTACCAAAGATAAACGATGGCTTTCAAGTTGAGCTTTGTGTGCCGATGATTGTCGCTTTGCATCGCCGGACATGGCCAATAGAAACGTGAACGCGGCTCTCCCACTCTGCTAGCTGCTAGCCAATGTTGATATTCCCGCACCTGATTTTTCCCGCCCTGCTTCGTTCGCTTCAGCAGTGGCAAACTTCTGGTCCACTTGTCCCCAGTGACCTTCCACGTTTCCCACCGTGATCTCGGATTCATCGTCTCCTACCATTGGGGGGTAGGTCTGCTTGACACGACCTTGCGCTCCGCGTGGCGCGGCGGAGGTCTAAACTAGCGGAATGCCCGACGGAGATGAACGATGAAGAGTCTACCTCAGAGCTAGCGCTCCTGCTTGATTCCAGATCGAGCGCAGGGTTTGGCATGGGAGTGCGACGGGCACTAGTCTGTGTGCTGAAGGCCAGCCAAGCGACGATTATATTCCCTCAAGAGCAACACACACATTCCGCTGGGACATCGACATGGCGACCCTGTCGTCTGCTCGTGGAGCACTCAGATACAGCGTCAGAACAGCTGCAATCACCGTGCAAGGCGGCAGAGCGCTCGCCGATCCGATGAGCTTCTCGGCTTTGTGCGACGCGAGAGCGGACCGGGTTCTCGTGTGCGAAGACCACTGTCGAGCTTCTTCCGCAGGTGTCGTCCGAGAACCTCGTGGAGACCCTCGATTTTTGATCTGGAAGGCACCGAGGTATGCGACGAGCTCGTCGGGGGGGAGGACGGGGTTGGTCTCGACTTTGGGGAGGGTTGAGCAGAGGATGTCCAAGTACTGACTGGACTCTGTTGCGAGATTGTAGAGGGGCGTCGTTGAGTTGTTGGCGCACTGCTTGGATCCGGGAGATGAGGCTTGTGGAGTACACTGCTGTCTGAGCGACGCTGGCGAGAAGTCCGACGGCTTCTATGATGGGCATGGTGGGAGTTGCTCTTCATCAAAGACAAGCCGGTCGAGGGCAGTCTACAAGTATGGCTGAGCCAGGGGATGTGTGATCCGCTTTGGGCAGGTGTGGTCTGCGGATGTCCAAGTACGGGACTGTGTTGCGAGATTGTAGAGGGGCGTCTTTGAGTTGTTGGCGCACTGCTTGGATCGTGCAGATGAGGCTGGGGGAGTGCACTGCTGTCTGAGCGACGCTGGCGAGAAGTCCGACGGCTTCTATGATGGGCATGGTGGGAGTTGCTCTTCATAAAAGACAAGCCGGTTGAGTGGCAGGCTACAAGTATGGCTGAGCCAGGGGATGTGTGTGTCCGCTTTGGGCAGGTGTGGTCTGCGGATGGAGGCGAAGTCGTTGATGAGGCCGCGCTGCAGACCAACGGGGAGGGAAGTTGTGGGCCGCTTGGAAAGGTGGTGTCCGTGCTGGGAGCCCAAACTGCAAGAGAGGGCAGGACAAAGGCAATGTATGCATCTCGGTAGAAAACTCCGCAGCTTCAACGCAGCGACTCCAAACGTCAGCGAAGCAGCTTCGGCATCAGCACGATTGTACCAGCCGTAGCAGGTCTAGACCGAAGGCGAGCCCGGTGCCAACAGTTATGTCGGAGGTTCGATTGAGCAGGTGTGATGATACAGACGGTTGACCGAACCAGTAAGCGTCCAGGTATCAAAACTCGCCCGTGTTCGACGATTGCGAAGGCAATTTATTCGCTTGAGCTCCGCCACCGAGTGAGGAGGCGATTGTACTTGTAAAGTCCTGCTACCACGGTATCTGCCCGAGTCGGTCATGACAGCAATGCCATGAGTGAACAAAAGAAGCAAAAGAAGCAAAAGAAGCAAAAGAAGCAAAAGAAGCAAAATTTTGGCCCCTCAGTCGGCCACCAATGGCACCATAACAACCGGGAACAGCGAGGAGCATACAAACTCAGGTGGTAATGTGGTCAATTGGTATAGTAACGCCCCGAACCATGAGCCCAGACCGCTGCCCGAGCCACCGTCGGTCCCAGGAAGAGGCCATCGCAATCGCCGCCATGGCGGGACATCAGTGAAGTGGTGGAATCGTGTCGTCGATGGCCATACTTGCGATCCTCGGGGATGCTCTCGGCCTCTCGTGTGGCGTGGACCAGCGCTGGCTGCGGAGGGCACAGCAGCCAGTCCAGATAGGTGACAGCAAGACGCTGGGGAAAAGACCATCGAGCTGATGTGACCAACACAGCGGGCGGGTTCACAGCGGGCGGGTTCACAGCGGCGTGGCTTCCATGGGCTCCGACGCTTCATTCGCGAATAGCATAGCCTCCCGCCCGGCGTCAACAGCGTGGAGTCTCTGACAGCAGACCATACGACTCCCGGCACGGTTTCAAACCACACCACTCTTTTCAATCAACCATGTCGTCGATGACAACAAGCACGACGCAGTCGCAGGCGCAGGTGCCTCAAAGAAGCACGACGCGCCGGAGCAAGCATCTACGAGGGGATGGTTTGCTTGCGCAGTTGAGTGGGTAGAGAGGGTGGAGGGAGGGTGGATGTTGTTGTACTGGAGTCGTGCTGGCAGAGTCAGCGTGCAGGCAGAAATCTTACGTATCAATGTGAGGGACTGGGTTCGCTCCTCTTTGAGCTGCTGTACGTGTCGTCTTCAGATCGGCTATCCTCGCCATTACTGTATTGTTGGGTTTGTGAAGAGCGTATATACACTTGTTGAAGCGACGCGGAAGTCTGCCAGGGTAAGCAATGCAGCGTTGTGGGTGACGTCTCCTCCGCCTTCAAAGAATGACAAAACCTCTCAATGACCCGACCACAGCCTGTCAGCAGGCCAACGAGTTCCTTCGAACATCTGTAAGTGATGGTCAGCCTATCGATCAATACGAACACACTCAATCAGCACACTCACGTCGCCTGTGTATTGTCGGTCGTCCAGCCATTCCAGAGCTGCTGTATGACTCCATTCGTACTTTCGAGCAAAGTCTCGGACAGCTTCCCAATTCCGACACTTTCTGGGAAGGGAAAAGTCTGCGATTTTGCCTTTGGTCGACCTGAGATATGGGTGGACACGGGCGTCTGCTGTGCATAGGACGTGCTTCATGAAGGAATGAAAGTCAGCAGGTGTCTGTGAGACTATACATGTGAGGAGGTAAGCTCGCTTACCTGCCGAAGGGAGTCCACGCAATGGTTGAGATGGATCTGTATCGACTTGTCGTTGGTCGTGTTCCAGGTCATGTGGTGGGAGTCCCGGTAGTACTGATGATTGAAATACAGGCCCTGTCGCAAGAAGTTGACGCAGTGGAGTTGGTGGTTCATCTCAATCCCGGCCGGGAAGCCTCCATCCTTCATGTCGTGAGGAGCGCCCTCTTTACCGGCTTGACCGCGCGGGTAGTAGACGTGAATGGACTTGTCGAGGTTGAAGTCCGCGGCGTATTCTTCCGGGACAATTACGGCGGGCGCTGGTCATGTTTGTCAGCCTGTTCGTGTCGAGGGAAGTCAGTGGTTCGATACTTACCGTATAACCCCAGGTCCCACCATCGCTCCTCTGGGAAGTCACCGTACTCATCGACTGGCATGGTGAATGCGCTGTACGGCTCGAATTGGTTGTCGTGCCTGGTGTAGTAGGTCCGATCGATCTCCCTCTGCCAATCGGATTGGACTTGATCGCTTATGGGTTCTTTCGAGTAAGTCTGGCGGGCAACGCACCATGTGGCCAGATTGGAGGTGAAGAGGAGCAACATCACGATGAAAAGATGATGTGGATCTCTCCTGCATTGATTGGCAGAGTGATGACTCGGATAGTCCTGCTCACTGCCATCCTGCTCGTTTTTGATCAACCCGTACGTGAAGGGGGCGTCCATGATTGGTCTCGAGGTCAATTTCGTGGCAAAGAACATGATGAGGTCGTGCTGTCTGGAGGATTGATTTCCGAATTGCGAAGGAAGCGGTGGTTACGCTGCGCACTGTTGTCGATGCTGGTCCATGCGAGATTTTCGAGGCGTAGGAGTGAGCGAAAACTGCATCCTTTGCGACCTCATGATCCTCATTGATGTCTCTCTCGGCGAACCGTTTGAATGGGAATCACGGGGCGAAGGCTTCGACCTGGAGCTGGCTCGGAGACGCCGGGATATCGCTGCAACGTGTGGCCTTCGAGACACCACTCCCGTCCTGGTCATTGGCAGTGACCGGAGGAGGTCGGCCTTACGTTGAGCGAGCGAGCTGGTCCAGATACCTTATTGTCAGTTTCACAAAAAGACGCAGAGTTGTCATGGATGCCTGAGGCAGATGGATCATTAGTCATGGCATCCACGACTTCCATTCCCGTCAAGACGTGCTCTTCTCCATTCCCTTCTTCCCTCTCCTTTGCCTCGTCGGACAGCTGAACAACCATGTCATGAGCAATACCGTACATCATGCTCTCGAGCTTCATGGCAACAGCAGCGGCCATACTCAACACACACTATACATGTGGCATCTTGCTCCGGCTCTGACTGGATAACGAACGCATCGGCAGGCTCATGGCAAGTCCTGCTACCCGGACCATGACCCCAGACAATGTTCCAATGCGCTATTTTGCCGGGTCGTAGCCGCGAGCCCTCTTCCGTCGACATCCGGGAGGGTAGACAACTGCCACCACAGGCTTCTTCGCCTCCGTGCTGTACAGCTTCATCCCTGTCAACAGGCCTATCAATCCACGTAGGGAACAGTGTGCGCGATTTCTGCGAAGACGAATGATGAGCTCTAGCACTTTCGACATGGCGCAAATCGAGTGGTGCATGGGGGGGAATCTTTGCCAAATCCTTACCGAGCGATTGAAGGCTACCAATAGTCGTTGAGTGACTGGCTCGCTTGGCAACACTTGAGACCGATGGGGTGCATTCCACAGAGCTGCCCTTGTTGGCAGTCGCACGTTCCGATGTGACCATCGGCGGCATCTGCCAGGACATCCCGACGAATGGTCAAAAGCCGACGCATCAAAGAGGCTATAAAGTGCTGTGTTTTCTCCACGTTCAACCTCACCCTTTCGAACTCACAGACACGAACGACCAACATCCCCAACTGATCAACGATGAAGTTCACCACCGCAACTGGCCTCGCCTGCCTGTTGGGCTTGGCCGTGGCATCGCCAGTCTTGCGTATGCCAGTCACGCCCCAAGCAAGTAGACTGTGCCAAGCAGCCGCTGACTACCATCACAGGCGATCCGGAAGAGGGCCTTGCCGCCGTCAAAGACTTCAAGCTCAAAGACCTGTCTCGTTGGCAAGGTCGTAAGACCGCCGGTGGCGACCCGAGTCTCGAGGAAGCCCAGGCAAAGGAAACGGAGAAGCGGGATGAGGACGACAACTGGACCCCGCCCATCCAAGACTACTATACCTACCCTGGATGTTGCTCCGAGAAGGAGGAAGAGAAGCGATCATACTTCGAACCCGGTGATCCATCCCACGACGGCACCTACGTTCAGGACGACGGCAGAGCGTACAAGCGGGACGAAGCGAAGCGGGACGACAACGGTCAGCATGGCTGGAACCCTGCGGGAAACGATGCCAAGTACGACCGCAACGACGAGGGACGTCCCCCGCGGGACGAAAGTCAGGCTTAGCAGTCGTGCGCTGACCATGCGCTGCCCCTTACACATGGCTCTCGACGACGCAATGACCGATCGCACCACCGACACCCGAGCGGAATGCGGAGCGTCGATTGTTGCCATGGGAATTTGACAGCGGAGAAGGTCGGAAGATATGCAGCATGGAACTCTGCGGGATTTCGTGCATGCTTTCGTTTGTTCATGAACTTACGGTCGATATGCCACAGTCGTTACTGCTGAGAACTCTCCTCTTTGTCGTCGTACACTTGCTTCTGTTGGGTTTTGTAGCTAGCTGTCGATGCATGTCGTACCTCGCTTGTTTGTCACTTTTTTTGTCTCTTCTTTTGACTTGCATCTCTACGTGTCGGCGGTGGTCCGATTCCCGTGGACCGTCAACAGGCGCCCTACGGTGAGCCGTCTACTACCGCCGAAGAAGAAGAAGAAGAAGAAGACTGTTCGTCCTCTCTCCGAAGGAGAGCTCTGTGCATCACACAGTCCCACGACTTCTCCTCTGTAGATCCGACTGGCAGCCCTAGAACGCTCGCAATAAAGATTGTCGCAGCGAGAGCTCGGGTCAGCCGGAGACGACGCGTGCCAACCCTTGGTACGCGTCGTCTCCACCCATCCCACTGTTGTGCCCTTGTCGTCGCTGTGCTCTTTGTCTATAATATATGCCAAAATTCGTCCTTTTCACACGTTCTCAGGTGTTGTTATTATGCCGTCTCTTTTCCTTCCTTCGAGCCCTCCTTCTATCGTAGAGTCGAGTCCTCGTCGCTCTATACAAACGCCGGTACGAACGTGTTATAGTAAAGAAGCTATTGCCGCGTTAAGGCTAGGTAGTCGTCGTAGTGCGCGTACGCTAGAGTCGAAGGCGGCTCTAAGTGCGATTAAGGAGGATAAAGAGGAGGTTAAGAGCGTTAATAGAGCTGCTAAGGATATCGCTAGAGTAGCTACTAAGGACAACGCGGTCGCGGAGAATAATACTATCGAGTGTATTAGTAATACTACTACCGCCGCTCGTGCTACTACTTAAGAGTAATATCTCTAGGACTTAGTTACTACTAATAAGCGGAAAAGGACGGCTAAACTAAAGAAGGCCGAATATGTATAGTAGCGTAGAGTAAGTAAGAAGGTTACTAATATTATCGGCTCGATTACTAGTAAAAGACGCTATATAGAAGATAATAGTGTTAATAATAAGGAAAGAGATAAGAACGATAATAAGGGCGCTAGTATATCCTTACTACGGCTACTACCCTTTTACTAAACGCCTACTTTATTACGGCTAGCTCGTCGTCGTTATCGTGTCGATAAAGAAGAAGAAGAAGTAGATAATATACTATACGATTTCACTATCGCCTTATACGTACGCTAAGGGAAAAACGAGCTATAGGCGGACACTTAATATAGCTCTAGTAATAACTATAACAAGGCGTTGTATTCGGTAAAGGATTAGATCTTAACAACGGCTATAGATCTTAAGGTTGCTATTAGTCGTATAAAGATTAGTCTATCGTTCTTAAAGCTCGTTATCCGAGATTATATTTAGTTTCTATAGGAGAACGAGAACTACTAGGCAAAGGTTGTTAGGTAATTAAGGTCGTAGTATTACTCCGGAAAACGTAAGTTAAAGGTAGACGTTATTATTAGGGTAGAGATTCTAATAGTTAGTGCTACGCCTAGCCGACAAACGGCAATAACTATCTAGTTATCTTAATTACCTAGCGACTATAAGGCATTAGCCGGCTCTAGTAATAGAAGTAAGGAACTTACGAGACAATAGCTATGCTCTAACATATAATGTAAGAACATAGGCTATAGCTGTTACGTCTATAGCATTAACGAGCCTACTAACTACTTTCCTTTATACGGAACTATCCTTACTATATAGGCATCTAGTATTACGAATAGCTAGCTTACGGCTAAGGATCTAGGCGCTATAATATATAGGGACCTTATAAACCGGAAGGCGAGTAGGATAACTATAGAAGATAGCAACATTAATACTATACGATCTAAGATAAAGGGTAGCGCTATATAATAGGAGCTTATCTTCTATATCTACGCCGCCGGCTCGGACTTAACGACGGCTATGCCTCCTTATATAAAATTAGGTAAGGGATTACGGCTACCGTCGAGCTACAAGCCGCTAAGCTCTTAAGTGGACGATATTAACGACGTAAGTACGTTCTTCGAATTTGTACGTACTCGAAAGGAGTTTAGTAACGAAAGGGGGCTAGTAGGCTTAGAGGCTATTAAGTCCTTTATCCTTAACAAAGACATAGCTATTAGTAATCTTTACAAGTTCGACAATAGCATATAGTCCGACTAAGACTTCCTTATTAGCTATAGATATAAATATATCCGAGCTATAAAGGCGTAGAAGGCGTAGGGGCGTAGGGGCTAGCTTTAAGGATTATATAGTGCGGTTAGTATAGCTACAGCGATTACGTACTACTACTACTGCATCTCGCTCTAATTTCTATACGAGCTTATTCGTAGTTGTTAAGAGTACGATAGTATAGGATATTATAATATTTAATAGAGTAGTTAGTATTGCGTAGTATACTTCTAAGAGTGGATTTCGAGCTATTAAATTCACCTTAAAACGTACTACTAATACATCGCAACGGACGCTTCCGTAATCTATTAACTAATAAGAAACTTCCCTTTAAACGTCGTCCTTTTTAGTAATATCCAGCTTTCTTAAAATGCTTTACCGCCGTCTTACTAAACTCCTACTTACGTACCGTATATATTAGAAACGCCTCGAATCTATCAAATACCGGTACCTCTATCCGGTACTATTTAATCTACGCCTTTAACAAATTAAAGGACTACTCGATAGGGTTAAAATCCGGCGAATACGGAGGTAGGTATTCGAGGAAGTAGTAAGTATTAGATACTATAATAGCTACTTCCTTATACCGGTAGATGCTCGTATTGTCTATTACAACGATCGAGCCTAGTACGAGCTATAATAGGACAACATCTTGGAGCTAATATATAATATCTTCCACTTTAATCGCTTCTTACTTAAGTAAGGGCCCCTCGAGGTATCTATTAATTATTATAGTAGGCACTAACGACTACCGCTCCGAGCGCTTTAATAGTAACGATATGTCTACTAGATAACCGATAGAACCCTACGAATACCTCCTTAATCTATTACGTTCGTTTACCGCCGACTTATTAATAAATACTAGCCGCTTATATTACTAACCGCTTACCTTCGCCCTCTAGTAGTACCTTAACTCCTCGTTACGTTTACTAGCTATCCTTCGAGCTACCTTATAACTAAAGCTATACTTACTAAGCACGTTCTATACCGTCCTATTATAGATAATCTTACCTATTATATCGAACATAAACTACGCTATTTTATCGAGGTAGGTATCCGGCTAGTCTAAGATATATTATAAGAGCTCGAGCTCCTTAGCGGTAGTAAGGATTACTAGCTATCTACGGCGTATAAGAGGTAGTAGATAAGCGGTGCTAAATAACTCTATAGATAACCGTACGCGGTTAACCCTTCTTAGGTATAACTTATATCGTTTAGCGATAAAGTAGTTACTCTAGTCGGTCGTGTCGAAGGCCTTATAGAGTTAATACTATATATATAGTAGAAGTCGATAACTACGAGCCTGAAATACTTAGTAAGAGCGACAACAATAATACTAATACTAGCTACCGACTATAGGACATAAAAAAGTACGAATACGGACGATTCTCTAATATTGGACGTTAAGGGAGAACGCCCGTACCAAGCCTTAGTACGCGTGTTCTCCGCGATTATCTAATAGCCGAGGGTGCGACAATTATTAATTCTAGCGTTCTAACGACCAAGCCTAGACGGCCACAACAACCCGACATCCCGACATCCCGACATCCTCGACATCCTCGACATCCTCGACATCCTCGACTAGACGGGGCGCCACGAAGCTACACCACCTGCTAGGACGTTGGAAGGTCTCTCTCTCTCTAACCGGCGCCACGTTTATTTATACTGTTAAAAGTAACGAGGACGTTCCTTGCGTCGACCCGGGAAGAGCTACGGTATCCTAGCTACCTCGGCGAGTAATTCGGCCGCAATTTGCGGTGGGCTCGGTCGAGGACCGCTTGTAGCGGTGGATTTTCTTCGATTTCGTCGACTGCTGTTCTGATCGGGACGTCGAAATAGGAGCGAGGGAGGGGCGGGAGGAGGGGGTATACACCAGGCTGTCGGCATGGCGTCGTGAGAATTGGGGCGGGGTGCTGTGGGGAGGTCCCCGTGGAGGTGGGCCAGTTTTGGAGGCGTGTTGGAATTTGGATCGGCGACGTCTAGTGGTGATTGTGGTGATTGTGGTAATCGTGGTGGGGAGGGTTGGGAGGTGTGAAGGGAGGGTGTACCTTCGAGACCTTCGGCCATCGTCGCCTAAGCCGTGGATGAGGATGATGGGCTGCGTTGTAGTGGGCGGGGTCCGGAGGCGGGGTTTTGAGGGCGGGGGGTTTTTTCTTTGGAGGGGGTCGGGGAGGGAGGGAGGGGATGGTCATGCGGCGGTTCGGGGTGGTCATTTTTGAGTTCTCGTCTTGCTGGAGGGTGGATTCGAATAAGAGGGACTGGTTTCGACGTGCGGGATGTGGAGCTGTGGGGGTTGGATGATGGAGGGTATATATCCGGTGGCTTGGGTGCCCTTGATTTCGATTGATGGGGAGACGCAGAATGCAGCGAGCGGAAAACGTGAGGAATGTTGCCCCAAATAACAAAACAGATGGAGGGCGCGAAGTCGAGGTAGAGAGGTGTATGAGAAGCAGAAGGAGCAAACGAGTAGAATCAAGCGGGAAGCTTACACGGCTTGGGTCTCGAGAAGATTCCCTCCCATGAGATACAGATCCCGAGCACTCGATACTCTTGTTGGACTGCTGCCCGCTCATCAGAATCTTCCCTCCTGGTGATTAGACGGGGCTTCTTCTCCGACTCCCTCGGGCTGACCGTGACGAGACTCGTAGAAAATAGAAGGTATAGGAGCTTCTCACTCGATTTGGCGGGGAAGCAGATGAGGTGCATCCAGGAACAGGAAGCGCTTCACGTGCGAGGAGGAGATTATCTCCTCCGCTATCGTGATTGGATGCCGACCTGGCTGGTTTTTCGACAAGCTGTAGAAAGGCCACATCTTCGAACCGAATTCTTCCCTTGAAGAGTCGACGGGAGCTGAGTAGATGGTCGTCCGCCTTCAGAGCATCCAGACTGCGTCTCTGGTGTCTAAATTCGCTTTCTTATGGTCAATTGCTGTTGAAAGAATCGGCCTTGTCGCTCGCTTGAACGTTATGAAAAGTTCTGTCGCAGTGGTTTTGGGATTGTTTGGCCGGCAAAAGGCGGGACGCCGCGAAGAGGCAGGCATGAGAGATGTGGAGAGTGTAGATGGCTGATCGACAGCGAGTCTCGTGCAGAAGACTACGTTGTTGTGGGGCCACGATGAGGTCGATGAAGACTGCGGGTAGTTCTCAACTGCCTCAGCCTGGGCAAAGGGCATACCATGGGAATACGCATTGCAGGCAATCTGTCCGCGCTCGCACGGCTCGAGTGCCACCATGCTAGCACGCACATGGGATACGGTGACGGCGTGTAAGAGCCATCCGCAGCGAGTATGCCCATGCCCTGCAAATCCTCCCTCCGAGGAACTTGCAGCTCGCTTGTCGCGTAAGATTCTTCCTGCCTGCTCTGGCTCTCTGAAGTCGGGAAGGTCGTCCGAATCACAGCCTATCATGTTCGAAGAACCGACCGTAGAACCGCGACCTCCTCTCCAGTCTTGCAGAGCATCAATATCCGTGCCACTGCCAAAATTGCCGACAAACCAATGTCATCTCTTCCTCCTCACTCATCCCCCCTCACTCCTCCCTCCCACCCCCTCCCCTCCTAGCACTCTTCTTCCCACTCAACTTCTCCTTCAACCTCCTCGTCCCCGCCTTCTCCCTCGCCTTCAACTCGGCCACCCTCCTCACCTGCTCCGGCGTCGTCTCGCCCGGAACCGCGTCTTTCCCAAGCTGAACGATCAACTCGTGCAGCTTCTTGAAGCAAGCGTTCGCGTTGTCGGCCTGTTTCCGAGAGTCGTCGGCTTGGATGACGAGGCTGGAGGAGGATGGGGCGTGGTAGCGGGAGGAGCGTAGAGGTTCGTGGAGGAGGGACGGTAGACGGGGCAGGAGGGAGGAGAGTGGGATGCGGAGGGTGGCTTTTGAGGAGACTCTGCCGTCGAGGTGATGTGTTAGCACTGGCTCTTGATTGATGTGGTCTGATGAACATCGCACTTGTTCACATTCTGTCCTCCCGGCCCGGATGACCGACTGAAGCTCACTTCACACAGGTCCCGAGGGATGGTATCCGCATCTAGCTTCTGAAGCCATTGCCGGGCGGCTTCCAGCTCTTCTTCGTCAATGTCATTGTTGCGGCCTCCGCTGCTGTTGGTGAAGGCTCGAAAGAAGTATGGTGTCGGCGACGGTCGCGGAACGGTAATCAGTCGTGTTGTCCATCGAGGAGCGAGCAGACGATTCATGCCCAGTGGCAGAGGAGGGTGGACTGTCGAGGAATGACGAGGCGAAAGGATTTCATGTCATTGTCTGGGTAGTCGAGCTGCTTTGGGCAGTTGTGTGATGGAGGGAGCTTGGGTATATCCGTGGTGGAGGAGTGTGGAGATGCCCGTGGATCGTGTCTCGGGGTCTCGGTACTTGTCCACGTCGATGGGCCAACTCATGTCGTCTCTTCACGGGATGACGAGGTGCTCCATTCTTCCTGTTGTATGCAGGACGAATGGAGAACATTTTGTGTTTTGTCGCTCCGTACAGTGCAGCCATCTGCCCTCACAAAAACACTCATATCCACGGACACACTGCTCAAGCTTCCAGTGGACAACGCCGCCCGTATTCTAACTGTGTCGCATCATCGACCCCGACCGAAAGTTGACCGCACGTTTGCATCGCTCTTCTTTCCATCCATCACCCAACCCTTTTCTTCCATCTCACCCTCACTCGCCATACCACGACAAGCTGCTCTTCCCCTCGCTCCATCGCATCGCCATCTCACGGACATCTCATCACTGTTGGGTTGTTCTTGTCTTCTTCGTCCTTGGGTTACCGCAGTCGCTTTGGCACTGGGAAGGAGGGCATCAGGTCGCTTCCATTCGGATTGTCTTCTCACATCACCGCCCCTGTCCACACCCTCCGCGAGCCCAAGATCGCCCTCTTCCTCCTTCACCCATCAGTGATTCCCTCCCACCAGCAATGCTCGGAGACGCTTCCTTCTAAACTCACTCGTATTCTGCTCGCCCACCACCAATGAACAACCACGAAAACACCCCGACGACATCCTTATCGGAGCCTCCCGAAGACGCCTACGTGCAGAGCACACCGAGTCTGCTCTCGCCTGCGTCGCCGAAGCCCATGCACTTCCCACAGCCCACCAACATCCCCGTACTCGACAACATGATGGACGTAGGCTGGAATCAGACGGAGATCCACATGAACGATCCCGCCATGCACAACACCGAGCTTCGTCCCGATGCCTGGCGTGATCCGAACGAGCGACCAAACGAACACGACTCGCCTTTCTCCACGGGCGGAGAGACCATCCAGCTCAGCCAGGGCGACCATCCGGGGAATGCTGCACATAGCGAACAGACAGCTTCCAATGGATTTGATCATGCTGCATCAGCTGCACCTGTTTTCAATGGCACATCCTTTGATGCCAATCCTCACGTCGCTCCGCCCACTTCGGATGCACTGCCCAATCTTCCATCCAAGCCAAGCGTACCTGCTGTTGAGTCAACATCTGCTCCCATCGCAGATACCATCCCATCGACGACCAGTGAGGTCGAACATCCCAGCCAAGCGCAGTCCACGCCAATTCCCACCAATGCTGCGCATACTGACGCTCTGACTACCGCCACCATCTTGTCTCCATCTCATCCTCAGTCCCAAGCGCCTGTCAATGCCACCGACAACTCCTCTTCCCAAACAGCGTCTACCCTCGGCGCTACTCCCGCCGGCCTCCCACCACGGCCTCCACCTCAAGAGAATCCCCTGATCAACCAACATTACGTGCATGCCCAGAATTTGCGCGACTACCACCCACACGCCTCCCATTCGGCCGTGCCGTCTCACAATCGTGCTAATTCCACGGGACATGTCAATACCTTCACCTCACCCACGCAAGCCCACTCCAACCCGGGAAACGCCTATCAGATTCAGCATTCTCCAGCCACCGGAGCGGCTTCGTCTGTCGTTTCGCATGCCTCCATACACCGCTCGCAAGGTGCTAACACACCCATAGAGAGTCGTCGAGAGTATAAGCTCGCACTTGGGGAGCCAATCTCGACGGACGATCAAGCCTGGGATCATGAGACTCAACGGAGGTACGATCAATTTCTGGAGGAGGAGAGACGATATGTGAATGAGGCGCAGTGGGACCAGTTTCCAGCCGGGTCGAGGTTATTCGTCGGTATGTGAGATGAGGTGCTGAGAGGCTGATGTAGATACTAATTTCTCGAACAGGCAACCTTTCCTCTGAGAAAGTGACCAAGCGAGACATCTACCACGTTTTCCACAACTATGGCGATCTCGCTCAAGTTTCCATCAAGCAGGCGTATGGATTCGTACAGTTCTTGCGCCCTCAAGATTGTGCGCGCGCGCTGGCGGGTGAGCAGGGCAGACAGATTCGCGACAAGAAGATTCGTGAGTAAATCATCTCCTGCATAACAGTCTCAATACTGACCTTCTTCAGACCTCGAAGTCAGCAAACCTCAAAAGGGTCCTCGGAACCAACAGAACAACAACCGCCGATCACGCTCGCCCGACCAACGTAGCAAGAACGACCGCTACCAATCCAACACCCGAGGTGGAGGAGGCTTCAACAACCGTGGAGGACGAGATTCAAGAGAGGGAGGGTACCGCCAACAATACCGCTCACCATCTCCACGCGGAGGCTACCGCGATCGCCGCGACGAAAGATACCGAACTCGCTCCCGCTCTCCACGGGGTGGATATCACAACCAACGCGATCGCTACAACTCTCGCACATCACCTCCCCGCCGCAGCGACGACCTCGACGACGACCTCCCACTACCCCGGCGGCATCCTTCCGATGTACCCGAAGTACAACTCATCAGCGTCGATGCGCTGGAGAAAGACTTCCTCAATTGGGTCAAAGACGCGTTTGCCAGCCGAGGAGTGAGAGTGGATACGTTGATCATCAGTCCGAGATTGCGGGAGGATGCAGTGGTGCGGAGACAAATCCTCGAAGGCGTAGTGGCCGTGAGCAAATTGAGGCGATTCAACCAGGACACGAGTAAAATCGGACTCACGGTTTTCAAGCGCAGAGGGGGCGGACAGGAGGTGCAGTTTGAGGAGTACGATAACCTGGACCCGGCGGTCGCGGTGGAGTTGGTGTTGAGGGAGAAGGCGGCTGCTGCTACTGGACCTCCTCCTCCTCCTTCGAGAGCGGATCATGGTGGAGGTGGGTATGGAGGGTATCAGGGTCAAGGACAATATCACCAGTCGCCGCCGTCGTCGCAACAGCCGTATCCGCACGGCTATCAGCAGCCACCGCCCTATGCGGGATACCCGCCCCAACCACCACCGATTGGATATGCCCCGCCGCCGACGGCTAGCTATGGACAGCAGCAGCCTGGATTCGCCACGTCGCCGCCGAACGCCCCCGCTCCGCCATATGGTGCTCCGCCCCGCGCGCCACCGAATGTGAATCCAACTGACCTGCAAGGATTGCTGGGGATGTTGAACCCCGGAGCTGGGGGACCGCCGCCGCCGCCGTCGGGTGGGCAGTACGCAGCGCCGTCTGTTCAGCAAGGGGCATATGGTGGTCCGCAGCAGTATCATTCTTCTGCTCATCCGACGACGACGACGACGACTCAGCAGCAGCAGCAGCAGCCGGGTTATGGAGGACAACTTCAGGGCTTTGGACAGACGGGTCCGGGCGCGGGAGTGGGCGGGGGACTGGGAATGGGAATGGGAATGGGGATGGGAGGGCAGCAGCAGCAACAGGGAGGTGCTGCTGGTCACGATATGAAGGATATTTTGGCGAAGTTGCAGCATTTTGGGGAGGGGAGGGGGTAGAGTGAGGGTTGGAGGTTGGGGATTGGAGATTGGGGGTTGGGTTGAGGGCATACGGGGAGGGGATGGGTGGAGGTATATGGGGGGATGTGGAACAAGTATAGAGGCCTCGAGGGGGTTGATGGAGGTTGAGGGATTTGGCATCGCGGTGAGATTGCGAGGGGGGGGGGGGGGAGCGGGGGGAGGGGGGGTCCAGTCCAGCGATGGCAATGGCAATGGCAACGACCAGTCGACCCCGCGCTTTCTCGCTACAACGAGCAGAGAGATCCCAGCCGTCGTCGTCGTCGTCCGCTCCGCTCCGCTCCGCACACCCCGATCTGATCTGCTTTGCTTCCTTCTCATGAGGCCGCAGCATTTCGAACGGCGGTTCGGACTTTCGCTGTGCGCTCCGCGGCTTGATCTGATCTGATCTGCTTCTTATTAAGCTGTCGCTGGAGCTGCTGCGTGAGCCCGAGTTGGGCGGCTTTGGCTGCGGCTTCGGCTTCGGCTTCGGCTTCGGCTTCGGCTTCGGCTGCAGATGGAGATGGAGTTTCGGACGGCGGTTTTGACTTTCGCTGTCCGCTTCACGGCTTGATCTGATCTGATCTGCTTCTTATTAAGCTGGAGCAGGAGCTGCTGCACGAGCCCGAGTTGAGCGGCTTCGGCTTCGACTTCGGCTTCGGCTGTCGGCTTCGGCTTCGGCTGCGGCTGCAGATGGAGTTTCGAACGGCGGTTCGGACGTTCGCTGTCCGCTCCACGGCTTGATCTAATCTGCTTCCTTCTTGTTAAGCTGGAGCTGGAGCTGCTGCGTGAGCCCGAGTGAGCGGCTGCGGCTGCGGCTGCAGATGTAGTTTCGGCTGCAGATGGAGTTCGAACGGCGGTTCTAACGTTCGTTCGTCGTTCATCTTGGGTACTGAGACGTTGGACTTAGGCGATATATCAGCGAGGAGCAGAGGTAGTAGGAGGCAGTTCAGTGACCTGACGGTTTCCGAGCTCGTCGTTGGTTCGCCCTGGTGTTGGAGGTGGCGTGTAGGTGTAGATGGAGGAGCACGTTGGAGATTCCGAGGAATCGAGTAGAACTATCGGGGTTTCAACGGCTGCTACATACTTTGCTGTGAGGAATGGGAGATGTACTTATGTTGAGACGCTCCGAGGGTTGGGGTTTTGGCCCCTCGCAGAGCCTCGCAGAGCCTCGCAGAGCTGTGGCGTGGGGTTGTGGGATCTCGCAGAGGCATGTTTGTGTCGTGTGGTCTAGCTCGCGCAGCGCCCGCGTCGGTATTCAAGTGCTGCTATCAAGGGCCGCTGTATACTCCTGCAGCCCGTAGGATCGTCTTGGTCCGAGGACTAAGGTATACTATCTAGGTTCCGAGCTATCGGTCTCCTCTTATTAGACGATAGCGCGGGGACTTAGTGTCGTAGCTTCTAAGTAGATAGATAAGAGGGCCGGGATCTTCTATTATGTCTGCCCTCTCTCTCTCTCTCTCTCGTGCGCTCTGGAATGGAGAGAGACTCTGTACCTGCGACATGTATCGAAACTGGGCTTTCGCTCGCTGTATGGGTCTGATAATCCGCTCGGTTTGTCGTGAGATTGTTGGGAGCCGAGGGAGGTGGAAGTGAGCGTGATGAAGCCTATTTAAACGAGCGTTGCTCAAAGGTTGGCCCGAAGGGGGCGAGACGCATTTGGCATAGTAGCGGGAGCGGCCGAAATTTCGGGAGCGGCCGAAACTTCGAGTAACTAACGATGCTTGGCATTTAGCTTCACTTACTTCACTTTATGCAGCAATACGAGCTATTCTTTTCTATAGTGGGGATCGCTACTTAGAAATAAAAAGACGGTACAATAGAGCGAGGGTGAAGGAGGAAGTTAACAATAGGAAGAAATGCAAACGAAACATCAAAACTTCACGCCGTAGTCGTAACCGTCTCAGTCCTATAAGTTCACTACCACCACTACTACTACTACCTCCGCTCCGCCACTATAGGTGGCCCTCCGTCGCGCCGCTCGCTCTCGCGAGCTGTAAGTAATGTCGGCAGTAGAGCAGTGTAGTAGCAACTAACGCTATATATAGCACATTTTCTTCGAAGACGCTGCCGTTGTCCAGTAACGCGCCGCCGAGCGTAAGATCGATTAGCTCCGCCTCGTAGCAACGCAGTATCTAACTATATATGTAGAGATTCGTTAGTTTAAAAGCGGCTTCGCTTTTACCGCCGCCCGCAAGTAAGTTACTAGCTAGTTGTTTTCTAAACTGTGCATCGCACTTTAGAAGCCAATCCACTAACATATAATAGCGCCGCCCGTCGTGCCGCTGCTGCGGTACAACCTCCCCCCCCCCCTCCGGCCCCTACGCCTGCTCCGGCTCCGCTAGCCTACAACGCTCCGTAAGCATACCTAAGAAGAGAGAGAGACAGAGAAAGACTTAAGAGCCACATAGCTAGCATACTACAAAGGAGCGAGCGGGCCGATGTAGGATTAGCAACTAACACGTTACGTAGTATCTTGGACGACGACGACGACGATAATAATAATAATAATGCCGGGTAAGCAATTCTTTTCTCAAGTAACGATTACTGCTAAGAAAACAATTGCTAACCTACTTCTATAGCTTTCCCCTCCCCGCCGCCGCCGACGACGACGACGATAATAACGACGAAGATAACGAAGCCGGGTAGGTAATTCCTTTCTCGAGTGGCTAGCGCTGCTTAGAAAACAATTACTAACCCAGGTATTAATATAGTCCCGTCGCCGCTGCCCGCCCGGTTAGCCGCCCGCTCGGAAGCGGTACTTTCGAGTACCGTCGCCCGACGGTAACGGATCGCTAGGTAAGTCTCTCCTTATTCCTTTCTAAAGTGGCAGTCGCTACTTAGAAAAGAATACAGGCTAACTCGCGCGCGTGTAGTAGTCGTGCACCGTTGCCCGCTAGCGCTAGGCTACGGACGCCGTGCGCCGCCGCATTACGTACGTTGGGCGCCGCCAGGAACTTAGCGTCTAGCGTGCGCCGGCGTGCGCACCGTGCCTAGCGGCCGGCTAGGCCGCTCGTTGTTTTGTGCTGCCGCCGGGCCCTGGGTAAGTCTCTCCTCCATGCTTTCTTTTCTAAAGCAGCAGTTGCTGCTTACAAAAGAATCCAAGCTAACTCGCGCGCGTGTGCGTGTAGTGTTAACGGCACCTGCAGTAACTACCTATAGAGGAATCTGCCCGTGGGCGGTTGTGTCTAGGGCCCGGTAGGCCGGCGGCATTCGAACCTTGCTTTGTAGCGATGTAAGACCGCACTAATATAGAATAATAGCGAAACGCTTGCCTTCGGGCTGTAAGACGGACGAAGAATCTGTCGTTCTACCCTCTCGTGTATGCTTCCACCTAGTAATCTCCAAAGGTGACCGCTTGTCCTCTATCTAATTGTTTCCTAAAGTGCGACTGCCACCTTAGAAAAGAATCGAGCAGAGATTAAACCGATGCTCGAGGAGTTCGCACAGCGGCGTTGGTAAACAACGGCTAGCTGCGAGCTGCACCGCGATAGGCTCCTGCAATTGTTACTCGCTACGCTAGTCGTCTGTTCCAGTCGGCTGTCCGTATAACATCGAGATTGCTAGGTCCAGCCTGCAGCCGCTCCAAATTAAAGGTATCCTCGAACAGCAGATCTTCTAGCTTCTTGACACGCGAGATAGCGACGTAGAACAGCGGCACGTTCTTCCGGCTATTGGAGATATTAAGGACGACCTGCGGGAGGGTTATGCCCTGTGCCTTATGGACGGTAATAGCGTATGCGAGCCGGACGGGGAACTGCGTGCGTATACGGGTTTCGCCTTTATAGAAGAACGTTCTCTACTCGAAGAAGACGGTTAGTAGGGGTGGATTTCCTTTCTAAAGTGGAGGCTGCACTATAGAAAAGAATTAGCGCCCTACCTGAGATCGAAAGATTAGAATTACTGCATACCGATCTCCACGAAACGAGTACTCCTTAATATAGGGCCTATCGTAGCGCGACCGCGGAACGGCAACGAGAAGGCAATACGGCTAATTAGGTGGATCCGCCATTGGTGTAGAGCTAGCCTTCCATACAACATCGTAAAGCCGGCACTCCGTACCGTTCACGATCCTACGCTCGGTCCACAGGTTCTGTAGGATTATTAGTTTACAACTAATGCTTACGTTAACACGGTTCTCGAGGTAGCTAGCCTTGGGGGCAGGCACCTCCGCCGCGATACGATAACTATTGGACGCAATGCACGAAAACATAGGCTGTCCGCTGTCGCGCATGCGAGCAAGGTTGTAGGCATCGGCATCTGCGTTAGTACTGTACAAGCGGATTGCGTTCTCGAACTAGCGATAAACGGGGTATAGAGGATTGAAATTCGACTATAGAGATTTAGCACGCCAAGTACAGCAGGGGTTAATTTCTAAAGTAGCGAAGCTAGCTTAGAAAAGAATTGCGGGGATACGGACCTTGCAACGAGTGGACAACGTGCTCCAATGCTCGGATGTAACCTCCGTGTTGCGAAGACCCTTAAGAGCTACAGCGAACTCCGCACTACCGCCACGCTGTCGCTGCTGCATAGTTAACTTAATGGACTTGTCGAATGCACGATACTTCCAAAAGCCCTGCAGGTTATCTATCGACGGTGTGCCAGCTCCTAGTGCTAGCACGTCGGAAAACAGGGCCCTGTCGTTAATAGGAGGGAGTTACTAGAAGTTACCGAACAAAAGGACACTAACGCCGCCAAACAGCCTGTCGTTAAGGAACGCCTGCTTAAGGCGGAGGTCGATATAGTGGAGGGTAGCGAGGCTAACTATGCTCTTCTTATCGATGATTAGGTACTTGCAGTCCTTTAGACGACGCTGCAGGTCGCTAGCAGGGGCCGAGGGGAGTTTCTTAAATAACTAATTAATAGGAAGCTTGAACAACGAATAGAGGGTGCTGCTATTAATACCGTATGCAGCAGAGCTAGTCGGCGCGGCACGGATAATTACCGAGCTAGTATGCGGTAACAGGACCTAGAAATGCAATGTTAGACTCCTTGGTCCGGTTTACTCTACGGAGATTTTTTTTCTTTTTAGGCGCGGAGTTCTTTTCTAAAGCGGCCTATGCACCTTAGAAAAGAAATACGCACCTACAAATAGGCCGACAGGGTTTGGATTAGGAATGTTTTCCTAGTACTAGCCCGACCGTCGACATTATATAGCAACTGCGGAGGAGCACTACTACGCATGCTGGACTTGTAATGGTTTATAACCTCGTCGTAGACTAGCCGCTGCTCGATAGACAACATCTCTGCTACCTCTAGTAATTAGAAGGGCACCTCCGACTGCTTCGGATATGCACCCTTAGCCCTCTCCTACTAACCGGATTAATGAATGTCTAGCTCTTGCCCCGGCAACAGTTCCTCGTCCTACTACTGCTAATAGGTGCCAACGTGGACGTCCTAATTGTATAGCTAATCCTCGGTCCGCTTACTAAGGTCGTCCGGATCCTTACGTCGTACGGCTGGATTTCGATAAACGGTCTATCTAGCGAGCAACTCGATGCCGCCACCGATGCTCCGCTCGGGTTCTTAGTAGTCGGCAGGTTCAAACTTATTATCCTCGTCTGGATTATCGAGAACTTCATCTATATAGTCAAAAGGGTAGCTATGTTCCTCCTACTAACAGCAGCGGTAGGCGTCCGCCTAAGTCGTATAGCTATCGTGCGGTAGGATAGGGTATGTGCGAAACGGATAGTGGAGGACAATCTTTATGCGGTAGAAGTCCTCGTAATCCGGGCTAGTCGACACCGCGGAGTATCTATAAAGATGTGGTCAATTCTTTTCTAAGGTGCTACTTACACTTTAGAAAGGAATACCTTAGCATGTAACAGAGTATTCGATTAGGAGCGTTAGGCCGGGGCTAAGGGGTTTTGCCCTTCCTATATTCAAAGCTAGTAAGGAACGTAAACAGTGTCACATCCTCGTACGTGTTAGGTCTAGCCTTATACTTCTCGAGGGCAGTCTGACTACGCTAGACCTCCTTACTAGCCTTATCGAGCTCGACCGATGTCCCAAGCTAATCCTCAGAGCGACAGTCGAGACTAACAGCCTCGCGGCTTCTATGCGAGAGTAGCAAGCCGAAGAGGATGTAGGAAACCTCCTACGCTAACCAGTCCCTCTCGGCGATTAAGCGGTTAATAGTCTTGTTGGCTAGCGATAGTGCGGGCTGGAAATGGGTCAGATTTCTTTTCTAAAGTGAGACACACAGTTTAGAAAAGAACTACCTACCCGATTCTTATTTAAAAACGGCGCCAGACTTCCGGCGATCTGCTAGTACGTTAACGTCGTAGGCTCGTTCTTAGTCGCGTATTTCCCGACGTAGTTAATCACCGCCTTCGCAGACGTGCAGGGTAAGATGTTACTGTTCGCTCTCTAGGCCAGCGCGACCGCAGGGCAATACGCGTTTATTATGCAGTCGTTCGAGGTAGCATTAAACAGAGGGTAGTGGGGATTGCGGCCACGGTTAGTCGTTGCAGGGCCTATAGCTCGAGGGAAGTGGAACCGGCACTTAGTCGGTGCATTAGGTGGAGCGCCTCTTACCCGTCGTTAGTAGTAACCCTGCGAGCGAGATGTTAGACTCCTTGGTCCGTAATCGTGGGATCGGATTTCTTTTCTAAGCAGGCGATCCCACCTTAGAAAAGAATCCGCGCCCGAGAAGCCTACCTTGCTCCCATCGCACGAATGCTGCTGCACGCGGTTAACGACGTCCGACAGATCCTCTAGGGTGTTAGTTAGTTCATTAGCACTAGTGTTGTACACACCTCGAGTGCCTACCCCGGCGCGAGCTCTACCTAGCTAAGGATTCACCGCAACGATATGCTTGTCCTAAAAGGCGGTGAAGGCTGCGCGATCTGTCTCGTCCTTAATGTCGCTATATGCTTCCGGCATAGCACGTAAATCGCACTATGCGAAGCCATAGACATGCGTGCTGCCGCGGCCTTAGAACTCGTACCGGAACTAGTAGTTAACGATGCCGAACTTTAGCTTAAGAACCCGATTAAAGAAGGAGGTGAACCGGTCGTAGAAATACTAAGTCGCAACGTGTGGATAGTCACGGAGGTTGTTGCGACCGATTTGAAGCCGTTCTGCATCGGTGCTATGCTTCTACCGCTCGTAGTTAGGCAGAAATCGATGCAGACTGTCCCACTGCATATTAGCCGCGCTAAAGGTAAAGAAGAATGCTAGTTTTCCTAGAAGTGGGATTAGCATTCTTTTCTAAAGTAATAAGAGCGCCTTAGAAAAGAATTGCGTACCCAACGCATAGACGTATAATGTTAGCTCCGACCGCTTCTTGTTCTAAAAAGGCCGAATCCCCTTAACGGTCGTAGATCCACGGACAACGCGGTTAAGGAGGGCTTGGGCCTAGCGAGTGTCCTTACGGAGGTGTTCTCGTAGCTCGTTAAGGGTTATCGCATAGCCGTCCTTGCGATTGATCACCTAACGAGAGCGGCTGCTACTAATGTCACGCATCCACGTATTGAATATAGTATAGCGGAAGCGCTAGTAACGAGCGAACCGGCTATTATCGTATCGAAGTAGATGCTGGATCCACCTTAACAGCGGCAGCTTCCTTAAGCGTGGGAGGGCCCAATCTGCGAGCCCTTGAGGAAATAGACATAGGAATGCAAGCGAGAAGATCCGTTGCTTGCAGGCCTGCTGCGATGCACGATCCTACTGCGAATACCGTAGAGTCTATAGACGTGGCTATGCTATCGCGGCCCTAAAATGCTTAGGATTAGGCTTTAGGCCTGCAGAATGTTAGACTCCTTAGTCCGTATTACTCTACGGAGTTCTTTTCTAAGGCGCGAGCTACGCTTTAGAAAGGAATGCTTACCCTAGAGAAAGTCTACCGCCTTAGTCTCGCCGGGGAGGGTGTTTGGCACGGCAGCACCCTCCATAACACCCTCGATATTAGCACTATCCTCGCCCTCGGGCAGGGTAGTATTGTCCTTAACACTAACCGTCGCGATCTTATTAAGGACCGTGCTATCCTTAGGGAGAGCAAGAAGTGCGGCGTAATCTATCCTAATGTTCGCATATCCGGGGTGGTGCTAGATTAGATAATCTAACTAAGTCTGGTGCGAATGTTAGTAATACTTTTCTAAAGTGCACCCGCTAGCTTAGAAAAGAACTAACCTGCACATAGAAGCGATTCACAGTAAAGGATCTGCGGAACTAAGTAGTAAACTGCCCACGATTAGGGTTAGCTAGATCTTGCTCTAGCCGGATTAGGATAGTGTTGCACTAAGCTGGCAATCGTAGCAGCTTAGTAACCACATTAGGCATATTACGAGCGAAGGTTATAACGTGTCCCTTGTATCTCTACTGTGCACCATCGACATAGACCATGTGTATGCTAATATAGATAGGCGCAATAAGCAGCTGCTTAATATTAGACAACACTAGTAGCTACGCAGGCACGTGCCCTGGATCTATAGAGTTCTTAGCGGATATAAGATAGGGTGCGCCGGCTAACAGACGCGCGTCGGCGGTTTTGCAACGCTAGCAGATGCTAGCGCGATCGAGCTGGAGGGCGTCAATTTCGTTCTAAAGTGGCTGCAGCAGTTTAGAAAAGAATTGCCTACCTTCACATTAAACTAGCGTTCCTTACATCGAGAGCAAAAGTGGGTTTCCTTAGTGTTCAAATCCTTTATCCATACTACTACTCTTTCCTAATCCTTCTCCGACACCGCCGGATTGCGCAGATCGGTGCTTTCGTTGTAGACGCGTGGCACCTTATATGCGTCCTCGTGGAGGTCCGTACGGAGCGTTTCCAGCTGCTTAGCGGCGATTCTAGCCGCTCGAGCGTCTTTATCCTCCGGTAAATCTGGCGGTAACGGAGGCGGTGGAGGTGGAGGAGGCGGAGGACGAGGAAGGATATCGCGCTTACGAGGAACGTAGCGGCTAGCGGGTAGTGGAGCAGACCGTCGTTCGGCTATAGAGGCCTGCCTTGCGGCTCTTGTAGTAGCATTGCTTCCCTAAAGTAGTCGTTAGTACGGTGGACATTCTTTTCTAAGGTAAGAACAGCGCTTTAGAAAAGAATTGCAGGCATACCGCTACGAGTCTCGCGAGAACAGCAGCCTCCTTGTCTGGACTGGAGTTATTGTCGCTATTAGGCGGCTAAACTAGCATAGGAGCGCTATTGTTAGCACGACGACGCTTTGCAGTGCGTTGTGCTCGACACTCGTTACAGGCGGCAAACTCTCTGCCTGCAGCATTGCGGAAGAGGGCGATAGGCAGTAGTCTATCGTAAGGCCGGTCGCGACAGAACTTAGTAGACATTCAGCATTGTTGATTTGTTTTCTAAGGTGGACGCGTGGCTTTAGAAAACAACTCGAGGGCACCACGTTGTTACGTGTCGGGAAGTTACATAATACGCAAATTCAACTTTGGCTATAAGCTAATTATTCTAACCCCTGTCGAAAAACCAGTTTAGCAATATAGGCCCTTCGGGCCAACAAGGAATATCGCCGAGCTAACTCTCCGTGCTCCGTTCAAACTGCAGCTAAGCTTTGCAGTTTAACCGAAGCACTCCGTTTGCTTAAGTGTGTGGGCCGAAGGACTTCCTATAATAGTCTACAAAGCCTGTAGAAATATAGACTTCTTTTCTAGGGGGAGACCCCCTAGGACCCCCCTTTACCTACTAGCGGCCGTCGCCTTCGAAAGATATAGTAGAATTACGTATAAGTCTATACGTAATAGCGACATTTTAACTTTGGCTATTAGCTAATTATTCTAATTGGGGGCCAAAATCCAGTAGACTATTATAGGGCCTTCGGCCTAATAAGGAATATTGCCGAGCTAGCTCTCCGTGCTCCGTTTAGTCTGCACCGCTAAGCTTCGTAGTCTAAACAAAGCACTCCGTTTGCTTAAGTGTGTAGGCCGAAGGACTTCCTATAATAGTCTACAAAGCCCGTAGAAATATAGACTTCTCTTCTAGGGGGAGACCCCCTAGGACCCCCCTTTGCCTGCCGGCGGCCGTCGCCTTCGAAAGACATAGCAGAATTACGTGTAAGTCTGCACGTGATGGCGACATTTCAACTTTGGCTGTCAGCCAATTATTCTGATTGGGGGCCAAAATCCAGTAGACTATTATAGGGCCTTCGGCCCAATTAGTGAACAGACGTCAAGGTACTCCTCTCCCAACCAGCGAACAATGAGGTCACCCCCCATCACTAAGGAATAGGATCATCATCGAAGACGTCTATAAAGATGCAGGCGCTCGGCTGGGCCAAAACTTCCACGTCCCTCCCGTCATCTTCTCACCTCGAAAACCAATGCCCCCCTCAACCGTCTTCGTCACCGGAGCCACGGGCTTCATCGGCGCCCAAGTCGTCGCGGCCACTCTCAAAGCAGGCTACAACGTCCGCCTCAGCGTCCGCCGCGAAGCACAAATCGCTCGTCTACGAGAAGTCTTCGGCGACTTTCCAACCCAGCTCGACTTCGTGGTCATCCCCGACTACACCGCCGATCGAGCCTTTGACGCGGCCCTGGACGGGGTGGAATACATCATCCACCTCGCTTCGCCGCTCGCGAAACCGGGGGAGGATGTCGTTACCCCGGCGGTGAAGGGGACGGTCGCTATCCTCGAGGCCGCCGACCGCTGTCCGTTGGTGAAGAAGGTCGTCATCACGGCTTCGGTCGTGTCGCTGATCCCCTTGGGAAAAAGTGGCGAGGGAGTGAAAGTCACCGGTACGGAAAGAACCGAGACACGTCCCCTCTTCTTACGCACGCACGATTTGTCGCACAGCCCAACTCACAATTTTGTTGTTCTAGAGGACATCCCCCGGGACCAACTCTCCTTCGACCTGTCCCTCGTCCCCACCCTCTCCCCAATGGCCCAGTACGCCGCCAGCAAACTCGCCGCCCACACCGCGACTTTGGATCACGTCGAGACCCGCAAGCCCCACTACTCCGTCGTCACCCTCCACCCCGTCTTCGTCTTCGGCCACAACCTCCTGCAGCAAACCCCCGACGAACTCACCGGCACGAATGGAATGTTGTTCTCCTCCCTCTGTGCGGAAACCCCGACCTTCGCGCCTTTCTGCGGCGTCCACGTCCTCGACGTCGCGGACGCGCATGTTAGGGCGCTGGGGTTGGAGGATAAGCCGGTGGAGTCGTTTCTGCTGGCGGCGAGGAGGAGGACGTGGGAGGAGGTTTTGGGGTTTGTGAGGGGGGAGTTTCCGGAGGCGGGGTTCCAGGCGAAGCCGACGACGGGGGAGGGGTGGGATGTTGATACGGGGAGGGCGGAGACGGGGCTGGGGTTTGGGAGGTGGAGGGAGATGGAGGTGCAGGTTCGGGATGTTGTTTCGCAGCAGTTGCGGTTGAGGGGGGGTGGGGGCGGGTAGGCGTTGTCTTCTTGGCGAGGTTTCGGGAGGCGGATGAAGTAATGTGTACGCGGTGTATAGTACACCATTGTACATTCGTAGGTCCGCTCAATGAGCACTGCACGACTTGGCTCCCGGAGACTTCGATTGCACGGTCTAGGCCAGAAAAGGATGGTATTGTTGCTGTTTTCAGAGTCGTATAGACATGCCCATCCTCGACAAGTATCTCCCCTCTCTCGGGCAGACTGCACACTCCGAGCCAAGGAAGTCCAGATCCTGTGGTACACTTTGAGCGGAGCCATGGAGGTAGCATGGGGAATTGTATCGAGGACGTCGGCGGCCGACGTTTCATACCTCCGGGTCGGTGTCATTGTGGTCTGCTCCAGAGATGCCGGTAGGAACTCCTACTTTGTCGTGCAACATCTGCGGCGCCTTTTGAACGATCGTGTCTTCGTACTTGGTTACTTCGGCGTAGGAGGTTTCGTGGGATGCCTGATACGAAATAGCCGGACTCAGCGACTTCGGACGAGTAGACCTGCCGCCATTATCCTTTGACGTGTGCCGCGCGCTGACGGCGCGGGCTGGATCTGTACAGCACTCTCTAAATCAGGGTTGGGTCATGAAGGCCCTCGGGCAAGACGTTCATTGCAGTACTTCACGACCGGACAACTCTTCCAAAAGCTGAACTCTCGCCTTTTTTCATTCTTGAAGCTAGAGCCCAAGTATGTATCCACTCCATCTCATCCATGGAACCCAATGCCGTTTCGTAGACTCATCATCATCATCGAAATCGAAAATCACAGATCTCCATCTCCGTTGGGGAAACTGGCAACATCAGGTCCATTGAACTCTCCATGTATGGCCATTGCCATCGACTTCGCTGAACATACGATCCATCGAGCCGGCGAGTTCGTCCGAGACGTCTTCTTGTCGTGAGAGTCGACAACTTCGCTGGACTGTGTTGTTCATCGCCATCCAATGCGCGGCGGTCGCAAACTCGCGCTCGTGCGGTTCAGCTTCGCCCTTGAATCTGCCCCGGTGATACCTAGGGGTGGAGTGGGAGACTCGGATGTGTTGCTTCATCGTCGTCCGTGGTGTGCTGCAGGATCTTGATCGCCTCGCGACTGATAGTGCTTGTTCCGCTGCTTGGGCTTGGTGCCGGCGCAGCTGGTCATTGATGATCTTGATTCTCGCCAATTTTTTCTTGTCGCTTTCATGGGGATACTTATCGAGAAGGTTCAGCAATTTTGCCTCACCATCGTATCCCATATCCAATGCTGCCTTCAAAATTGCGTTCTCTGAGGAGCAAAATGCTTTGGTATCGTATGCCAGCAGTAGTTGGATCCGCACGAGGCTGTGGTTTTGAATAGCGCCCCGCAGCGCGAATGTGTAGGCGTCGCTCCCAGGGTAGAATACATTGCTCACGTCGTACGCCAGCGGCAGATACAGAATCAACGCCTCCTGTACCTGGAAGAAGTCAAAAGGAATGACGTCAATGGCAGTGAGGTCAAAGACTCTGGCATCAATCGGGGTCCCTCGCTCCAGTAGGAATTTGACGGTTGGTGCGCATCCATGTGTCGATGCAGCGATTAGTGCGTCGCTGCAGTCCCGCTCGAAGGTCTCGGATTCACAAGCATGTGCGGCGAACAGGGCGACCGTTTCAAGCGGGCCACAAGATGCTGCCTCCCAGAACCCGCGGCGATAATTCTTCAAATTATACGCCCCCTTTTCGAACAGCAGCTGAACGAGTTCTGACAGGCCACAGCGTCCTGCTAGTTCAAGAACATCCGGGCACTCCCAATCAGCTCCCTCTCAAGCAGTAGCATAGCGGGCCCCCATTGGGCGTTGTAAACCGCATGCGCGACAGCGGAGAAACCCTGTCGGTCTATAGAATCCATATCGGCGCCCTTGTCAAGCAATAATCTCATGATTTCGACATTGCCTCGGCTTGCCGCCGTGCCCAATGCTGTGAAATCTCCATCTCCATCGTCCCAGTGCGCATTGACATCGGCGCCCGCATCGAGAAGTATTCGCACATTTGCACTCTTGCCGAATTTGCACGCCAGGCATAACGGTTTCTCCGCCATCTCTTTCAAATCCTTGAGGCTGGCTATTCCTGCCAACAGGCGAGATAAATAAACCGGTAGGTCGAAGCATGCTGCAAGGTGAATTGGATCGGCTGGGTCGCCGGCCCACGACAAAACTTGCCCTTTGTAGTCCATATCACCGTGACTATCCATCCCTTTGTTAACCGCGTCAGCCCAACGCACGAACCTATCGCTGCCTTCGACCATGACATCGTCAAGTGGCTCGATTGTGCCATCAGAACTGCCGCGGACTGCAATCTCAGCGTGCTTTGGCCAGTAGAAAAGAGGATAATCATCTCCATTAGTCCCATGAGTTCCCGTCGCCAGATTTAGACACACACGAGTGGCCATTGTATGCATGTCAGTCAATGCGTACTCAGCTGGCCTATTCTCGAGGAACTCTCGGACCGACAAGTGCGAGAAACGGAATTGATCCCGCTCGTTGTCGAGTCTGACGAGATCAAAGCACAAGTTCAGAACAGCCCTGATGGGCATGTCCTGCTCATCCGTCGGGCATGCCAGCATCGTCATTTCCCGCGTAGAGAGCGGTCTCTGTGCAATCAGTAGCCAAGAGAGAACCTTTTTAGAGATTTCTGCATCTTCACTGACCATACTTCTCATGTTGAAGGTATACAGCTCGTCATAGATCTCCTCCAAGTCGCTCGGTAGCTGTCCGAGACGCTTGAGTAGAGCAGAGCGCTGTGTAAGGTGCACAAGAACTGTATCTGAAGCTCTACCCAGCGAAACCTAGAGATCATCGTCAGCAAGCGAAATCTGAATCCGCCGGGAACTCGGCCTGACTGACATCCCTTGAGCTCCGCTGGACAGACGCTGTTCAATCTGTGCTTGCAATTGGGTGTCGACGTCTCCGGAGAGCAACCTTCCATCGTCGACGGCCTGCTGAATTTCGGACTGTACGCAGCGATCAACATCTGCCTGATTCCGAGCAGCTTCAATGCACACGGCAGGATACTTCTGCAGTCGCGAAATTATGTCACCGTGACTCTCTCGGCTTGTGACGAAAATTTTCACGAGACTGGTGGATTGTGATAAGATCGTGTCCAAAGCTTTGAAAAGCTTGTGTCGTATGTGCTTGTCGCACTCGTCCAAAGCGTCAACTACTATGTACGTCAACGGGCGATCTTTGATTGTTTCGAGAATGATGTCGGTAGCTTCATCGGCCGATACCTCTCCCGCGGTGCGACGTGATTCGAATCTTGCCTGCAGCTTCGGGTGTACAGGCGGGCCGTTAGGAATGCTTGATGCTTGCCGCATCAAACAGCGTAGAATGTGTTCTGGAATTGCGCGTTCGGGTTCGGCGGTATTCCTGGAGCAGAAGAAGTACATCGGGTACGGCGTCTGATCTCTTTTGTGAGCAGCGATAAGTGTTTGTCGTGTGGACGCTGACGCCCTGGGTGTGGAACGGCGGAGAATGGGGTTCACCAGCGGAGGCTGGCAAGAAGACAGAGGCAACCCATCGTGCACGAGGACAACAAGGCTGAGATGTGCATATACGTACCAAGCGGGGGCAATACAGGTGTGCTGCGCCATCAGAGAGCCTGCAGACGAGCTTGTACAACCTCGGATGAATCGGAGCGTCTCTGAGGTAGCGACAAGATATTGATACCATACTTTGAGGCTAAGGTGGACATCAAACATGAGTCCTCCTTGTGACCCGGACGTAGGATCGTCCGGTGAGGGAGCAGCCACATTCACCTCGAGGTCAACGCCAAGAGATGCCGCCATCGGCTAGTTAGGTCTAGGCACGGCCCGCGTATCGAACCACGATCCATTGTCGCTCTTCATCGAAACCCTCGACCTCTGAACAACATCCACGACTGTGCTTGCTCCAGCATGGCATCAGGACCACTCCGCTTCCGCACGCCCTACATCGAAGAACTTCCCACTACACAAACCCGACAAGCTCCCGGCTTCGCCTGGGTCGCCGTAGCAGGACCATCCGCCGACCCGGCAAAGAATTGGGGAACCACAAACCGGAAACGTGCTCGAAATGCCGGCCTCGGACAGACAGACAGCCAGAAAGAAGCTCTCAGCGCTCGACAACAACGGGAGATCGAGCGGAAGATTCGAGAACTGAACAGCGACAATGTGCGAGGCGATGGAGTCGCAATCCCAGCAGCGAAGAAGGATGGCAGTGGAAGTGTAGGAGGCGGGCAAGTGAAAGCAGGCAAGACGCCGAATACGAAGAAGATCCTGGCGAGTGGCAAGACCTTCGCGCATTACCTGGATGACGAAGAGGCGGAGATTGCTCGCACGGGGAAGAGGGACATTGAAGGAGATGGGCCTTCTACGGCGACTGCAACTGCTGCGGTAGCGACGACACAGAGAGCGAGTAAGACGCCGTTGGCGAGGAGAAAGCCGCCGCAGGAGGTTCGCGTGAGCGCGAGTCCTGCTCCGGCTTCCTCTTCTGCGGGTCCGGCATTGCAGAGACAGGAGATTCCACCTTTACCGGTAGAGGATATCGACGAAGATTCCGTCAACGACCCTCTACCGACGCAAGCCGAGCTGGAGGCTTTGATCAATGCTCCGCCGTTGACCTACAACCAAGCTCGCTCTCAGCCGCCGCCAGTAGGAGCACCGCCGCCGAGGAAGTTCTGCGAGATTTGCGGATATTGGGGCAGGGTGAAATGCATGAAGTGCGGGAATATGACGTGCAGCGTGGTATGCAAGGATGCACACGACGAGAACAAGTGTCTGAAGTTCTATGCTTGATGCATGGGAGGACTGGGTTGGGACGAAAGGATGGCGTTCTTGGATGAAAGGTAGGTTGATTTTTGAGATACCCCTCTATGCGTATTGTTGCTATTGACGACTCGATTGTGACCAGCATGCTAGTGTTGTGCGTTGAGCAGCGTGTGCTCGCTCCCATTGCCTCGTCTCAAGATGCTTAAACAGCCGCGTCAGTTCTCGTGATATCGATGTGGTCGATCATCATTGCAGGATCCGGCTATCAGCAGTTTTAAGTTCTGGCTCATCCTTCGACCAATCTGCCTCCTGCATGGCACCATTCACATTGCTGTCGTCCTTATTCCCATTATCTCCTCCTCCTCCTCCTCCTCCTCGTTCTTCAACTTCTTGTCGGAGTCCACATACCCTGTCAGCGCTACCGTTAACGCATCGTGTCGCTACTCCAGACCCGGCGCTCATATCACAGCTCTCTAAACCGGCCATGCCACGGGCACTTCGCCGGTCAGCGAGGATCAAGAGCGTTCAGCGTTCAACGAATATCAAGAGTGTGCGACCGCAATCTTAACAATGGGACTGCCGACCGAGCTACGCCTGAGAATTGACAGCTACCTCGTCAACGGCGGGCGTGCGATGAATTCCACCTCTGCAGGCCATACTTGTATCCACGCCGGCAACGGCACTCGCTTTTCCGGATTACGGCGGCAACTGAAGTGCCCCTGCACCGAAGCTGTCTGGCCACAGATACTCGCTGTCAACAAGACGCTGTTCAGGGAAGCCATGCCAGTCCTCTATGGTACGACCGAGTTCCACACTTGCCTGCCAACGAATAGAACCTTCGAACCGGCGAAGGACAGATCCGTTTCGTGGAGCCCAGGTTGCCATCATATAGCTACCCGCATATCAAGCGAATGGCGCTCATCGGCTGTTACGACAATGTCTCCGGATTGACCCCCGAAGACTACGGCATGGGCTACATAGCCCGGCCTCTCCCGTACCTAGAGTCTGTCGAAGCCAAGCCCTACAACGTTCGCATCTGCCTTGGAGTATTATGGGCCTGTGATCGGGATGGCTCTCAACTCCGGGCACAAGAGTTGCAGGATGTCGTGTCCCTCTCGCGTGTCAAAAGATTCCGGCTAGAAGTGCCGTGTATCCTTCCCGGAATGGTGATGGCGGTGGGACCGGGTGTCATTGAGGCCAGCACGACTGGCATAGAGATCCGGAGAAGGCTAATGGCAGCACTCCACGCCCGATTGCAGGCTCAGGAACTTCGTGTTAATGTGATAGACGTCTCTGACCCTGTGTGCCGAGTGGCGACATTTATGGGGAATACAAATTAGCAGCAGCAGGCGGTTGGGTGAGGGCCATCAGTGTCGGTCCACTGGACTTTGTGGAATAGCTTGAAAATGGGATGGGCTTGGACTGGGATCTAGGCTCAGGGCTCTTTTCGAGCGTTCAAGGTGCTCGTGGTCAGTGAATTGACTGGCTGCGTTTCCACCTGTAAGTGCCAGTCCCTTCTTGTTCAATACCTCAGCAGTGCCCCGTACGCGCACCTGCTTCATTCACTTCATTCACTTCATTCACTTCACTCGGCGAAAGCTCGGCAGCGTTCGACAATCTCAAAGCTCTTTGGCGAACTTCATCTCCTCGTCAATTTCATCTCATCATCACCTTCACATGGAAAGACAAACACTTGCGATCCACCCTCGTCAGTCACCTTCGCCGACGAACCGCATCATCTCGGCTCCTTCGCATGCAAGACCGTACCATAACCGATTTCACAAGCTCGACGCAGTGAAATTCTCTTCACCACGGATACGACGCAGATCTTGCGCACTTGACACCGAAGCGCCCTGATCGCAAGCGCATCACCACCTCAACAGCATTCATCGCCTCAACTCCGCAACATCCACAACTGCGCATCGCCCACGAACTTTCGGCGCCGACGGTAACGACTTCTCGCACACCGCAGACCGTTATGGACACACCTCGACTCACGCCAGCAAGACCCGCGCAGTCCAACACCGATACCATGTTACCAAGTATTTCCAATTCGCCGAGCACCATGGAGCAGGACACGATTCTCACAGCCACCGACATCGCACATCAGCCTGAGGAATACCCTCGAGCCTCATTCATGGGCATTCCTCCAGAGATGCGCCTGCGAATCTATGGCTTCCTGGTCAACGGAGGACGCGTGATGGATCCTGGCTCCAAAGGCTCAGAGTGCGCTGATTCTGGGGCTTGCAAAGCCACGGAGGGTCCTCGACTCAAGTGCCCATGCACTGAGCCCACTTGGCCACAAATACTCGCCACCAACAGTGTCGTCTTCATGGAAGCCATGCCAGTCCTGTACAGTACGACAGAATTCCACGTGCGCCTTCCCGACCTCTTTGAATTGCTGCTGTACAAGACCGCCTTGTCCGGCTTACCAAAGTACGGCATCTCGCACATTCGACACCTTGTCATTGCTGGAGTCTTGGAAGACATGCCAATTGCGGTATACCGCGATGAGTCTCACCCTCACATGAGCGATCTATCTCTGTACTGGACTTGGCTTAGATCTTTCGACCTCAACCTCAATTCCGTGAGATTGTGTCTTCTCGCTTCGGCAACACGGGCACTGACGTGCCTCCACGTCAACGTGGCTCCATTCGTTGGAATCTTGTTCATCTCCCGTCCCAAGAGGCTCTTACTTCAAGTGCCGTGTGACATTTTTGGGCGGGTTGATCGCGCGGAGGACGACGAGGCCACCCTGATGGACGACGAGACCGTTGTTAAGACCAACAAGCTACGAGATAAAATTCTGGCAGCTCTTCAAGCGAAGGCTAAGCTGGCACCGAACCCTCCCAAAATTATCGATATCTCCGAAGAGTGGCTGCAGTCTCGTTTACGAGGCATCCACAGAGAGAGCTTCTCGCAGAGACTCATGCTGGTTGGAGCTTGCAATTTGGCGAGTCAAGTCCGCGGCGGACCTCGCGAATGACAGCACGAAGAAATGGAGCGGGAGTTTGCTCGAACTGTGTGCTATGATTAGCTACCTTACATGGTGTCATCACAATGGCATGTGACGATGGCACTTGTCAAGCCTCGAGGCTTAATCACGAACCATTGAATTCATTCGAGATGGCTCACGCTGTATCATGGTCGTCTTGTCCCAAAAATTCTCCAACTCTCGATGGCTCCTACCGGCCTCCATCTCTTTGGATTGCTTTCTCATCGAGCAAGCCCAGCTCCCATAATCCACTGCGTCCGCACAACTTTTCGTTCACTCTCTCGAGGAAGTCTGCACAATCGATGCCTCGCTTGTTTCCAGGAGCCTTGCTCAATGTCCCGAACAACGCAAGAGCTGGCTGCACCCAAACGATGTGGACGAAGGTACAGTTGAATGGATTCTTTGTACTGCCTCGCTCGGGTGATCTATCGTTTCGCAAGAATTCCTCGAGCAATGCAGATTCCGAGATCCTCTCGCAATACACCACGTGAACAAAAGACTCTCCCATCTTCCCTTTTGGCCGGAAAGCCACGCTTGCGCCTGCACCGTCTCCGAGATGACACTCTACCACCAATACTGCGCTTTCATTGCTCTTGGATGTCCGTTCCACGGTTGATGCTCGAGCATTCGGTGTTGTTGTCCGACGAGACTAGAACTTCTATCACCAACGCACATTTCCCCTTTCTTCCTTCCTTTCCTCCCGATAGTATAACCCGAATGCAAAGAGGCTAGTTTCGAATTACAAGTGCGTTCCTCGTACGAGCATGTTCAGTGCGAGATGCTGTAACTTTCCGTTGCCTGTCAGGTTGGAGGGAGGTTGATTGGTAGAAGAGGAGGCGGCGAATCTGAAGAAGTCAGTTCGAGCCAGCTATACCAAGGGTTCGAACGCATGATTGCGATACTTTCACTGCAGACTTCTTCACCACTCAGGTACGGTCGAGATTGTCCAGTATGGCGCAGGAGCTACTGTATCCGTTTCGAAACTTTGGTGGCAACGATGGACGGTAGAATCATATTGGATGCAAAGGATTCATTGTGAGTGGAATCGTGTACTTGCTCTAGATTGCAGCGCTGTGAAGCAAGACAGTTTCCTAAATACCTCCGCGGTGCAACAGTCCGACTGACTTCTTTTTACCGGCGATTTCGCTTGGCCAGAAAGCCGCTCCTTGTCTTCATACCTTTCCGATATGAGACTCCTCTATCGAGGCCGCCGGCTCCCGGGTGCTGGCTTGACCGAATGATCTCCTCGGCCTTCTTTCCCTTCCTTGGGACCTGCTCTGGTCACGAACCTCCGCGTTGGCATTTCCGCGATACCCACCGTCCGTTTGTCCATCTCTTCGAGCATGTGCTCGTTGAGAATGATGGTTTGATAGAGGATCGATGACCTGCCAATCTCGGTAATGGACGATGAAGCTTCGCCTGCCACCTGTCTTGGACAGCCTCGCCTTGCGTCCGTCTCGTGAGCTGATCAAGAAGGCAAGCATTTGGGAAGGCGACACACTATTCCCTCTCCTTTGGATCAGTGTCGATGACCACAGCGCGAGAAGCGGAGCGAAGGATGAGGTTGAAGATCTTCGGGAGAGACGACATCTGCCGGCTCCCCGCAGCACCCGCCATTGCCGGCTTCATATACACAAAACCATTACAAAAGAAAGATCTCACTGCGTCTTCCACTCCCGACCATGGCGTCCAACAACCGCACTTACGGTACCGTCCCGGATCAACAGAATGGCACAATCAATTCCTCTTCCGACGAAGAAAGTGCCAGTCTGCTGTCCAAATCCACAAGTCCCAGCTTCGCTCGACGCACTCACCGATACTTCAACGGGAACGTCAGCAACACCTGGGGCGACGTCGCCTTGCTCTTCTGCTACATCATCACGGGAATCCTGGACAGTTCGAGTGTATTGACCTGGGGAAGTTTCGCGAGCATGCAGACGGGTAAAGTGTCATCTATCCACCACACCATCTCGTCAACGAATCACAACCCCTAACACCTCTCTGCTCCGCACAGGCAACACCGTCTACATCGGCTCCGGCATCGTCGCCCCTCACGAAGGCGATCGCTGGATTCGCGCCTCCACCTCTCTGGGCTTCTTCCTCCTCGGATCATTCTTTTTCGCTCGCTACCACCGCTACTTCTCGCCTCGGAAACGCTGGGTCGTCGTTTCGTCCTACAGCCTGCAGCTCATCATGGTCACTATCGCCGCGGTGATGATCACCATCGGACCCAGCACGACTCCGCAAGGTCCGATCACGAAATGGGTCATCGTCCCGCTCGCGTTGGTTGCATTTCAGTCTGCGGGACAGGCGGTGATTAGCAGGGTGTTGAAGTTCAATGCCTTGACGAGCGTGGTGTTGACGAGTATCTATTGTGATTTGGCGAGTGATGAGAAGTTGTTTGCGGGGGTGAGGGAGAATCCGGAGAGAAATCGAAGGGTGTTGGCGCCGTGTTTGTTGTTGCTTGGCGCGGTGATTGGCGGGTTCTGGGCGCATAGTGAGGTGGGTATGACGGGCGCTTTGTGGACGGCGGTGGCTATGAAGGCTGTTGTGGTGCTGATGTGGTGTTTCTGGACGGAGGAGACGGAGGAGTGATTGGTTGGACACGAGAGTGGGAAGGAATCAAGCAGACCAGATTGAGTACCAGACTTTTCATACTGAGGATACGAAGCAGGAAGATCAGAAATGTTTCTCAAGTCGTCGTGTATGTTGTTTCTCGAAATGGCCACCGAAGGCTAAGTACATGCTCTGGAAATGGCTCCTCCGCTTTGAAACCGTGAAGGTTGAAACCCAAACCCAAATGAAACCTCAACAGCAAAATCATTGCCCATCAACGCCAAGTATCTCACCACGCCTTCGATCTCGAAGAACAGCATCCCACGCCTAGCCATTGTAGACTCCGTAGGCTGGCGGTGCGCCGTACCCAGGGTACCCGTACGCCGTGCTCGGGAAGGGGACAGGCAAACCAGTTCCGCTTGGCGGAGCAGCAGTGATCGTGCTCGAGGCACCGATTGGATCTCCGATTGCCGAACCGGTCGTAGAAGACGTGGACTCGGGCAAGATGATGCTGGGAAAGGTCTCCATGTTGGTCACGATGATGGTCGTGGTAGGCGACCCGGAGGAAGTGACAGATCCGAGCACGCGGGATTGAGTGCTGAAGCTGGGGTTGTATCCGCCACTGCTGTAAGTTGGGAAGACAGTGACGAAGACGGTGGTCGTACCGCCTGGAGAGTCGGTCGGGACGGTTGGTGAGATGGTGACAGAGGCGGAAGACGTGGAGTTGCCAGGTATCACTGGAGAGCCAAGAGAGCTGCTCGGAGACGACGGCAAGCCGGTGCTAGCGGTGACTGGCGAGCCGATAGAAGAGACTGGAGACGTGGTAGAGTTGCCTCCAGCCACGGGCGAGCCCAGAGAGCTGCTCGGAGAGGATGGTACGCCGGTGCTGAGGATCGGGTAAGGGTATCCGGTTGGGAAGCCGACTGGACTAGAAGTGGTGTTGGCAGAGGCTGTGATGGGCGAACCAGTTCCGGTCGGGAAGGGATACCCGCTCGAAGTGCCGTTGAGAGAAGCCGTGATGGGCGAGAAAGGTGTGCTGGCCGTGCTGTTGCTCGGGATGATAGGCGAGCCAGTCGGCAGGAGAGTAAATGTGACGTAGCTCGTGAGGGTGGCCGTGGAAGTGGCCGTGGAGTTGGTGAATGTTGGGAAAGCTCCAGTACTGGCACCGGACGACGGAGCGGAGGCTGTGACTGGGCTGCCGATCGATGAGCCGGTGGAGTAAGGAATGGTGTAATTAGCCGATGCAATCGGACTGCCACTCGGAATACCAGACGATGGGAAGTCTGGAGAAAGAGTGACGGTGATGGTCACATAGCTTGTCAAAGACGGCTGCTCCGGTGAGAGAGTGAAGGTACCTCCAGTCGTCAGCGGGATTGAAGTTGTCAAGGTGAAGCCGGTGGGGAGGCCAAGAGAAGGGCTGCTGGTTGCGCCGACAGGGGACCCAAGGCTAGAGTTTGACGATGAGTAGGGCACAGTCACTGTAGGCAGCGAACCAGCTGTGGTGTTTGTTGCACCGACCGGAGATCCAATGCTGGAGTTGGAGGGGGTGTAAGGTACAGTGTAGGTGATGGTCGTGGCGGTGGGCATCGGGAATGCCGTCGTGTTGGATCCACCGATGGGAGATCCGAGAGAAGAGCTCAAGGTGGGCGCGATTGGGCTGATCAACGCGGTGGAAGTGGTTGACAGAGTGATGCTCGATCCACCGGTTGCAGTGAGTATCGTAGATGATGACCCGTAGGCAGGCGGAGGAGGACCATATCCTGGTGGACCGTAGGACGGTGGTGGGCCGTACGCTCCTGGACCGCTCTGTCGTGGTGCTTTGGACTTGTCAGCTCAGGCTCCGGGAGATATGGCTAGCATCAAGGCTTACCGATGATGGGACCCGCAGAAGCTAGGCCGCACACGGCCGCAAAGGCCACGGAGATGCTCGACTTCATGATGAGGTATCGACCTTCGAATGATTGCTTGCTTGTTCTGAAGAAGAGCGTCGGCGTTGAAAGGGGAAGAAGACGAACAAGAAACAAGAAAGAGTGATGCCCAGCGAGTGAGAGCGTGTGGAGAAGACACCAAACGCAGGCCCAGAGATCCAGCAAACACATTCATCTTATACCCATATGACAGAGTCATCGCCAGGTCATACGAGAACGGTGCCTTGCGTTGCAGCAGCGCCCGCAGTGTCAGCTGCATACCCGAAGACTGCTCCAAGCTGCAACCATATCGGTGCGCAGGTCCCAGTGGGGACAAACGTACGGCCGCCTCATCTAGTCCTCACAGAACGGACCGCAGCATCGGCGACGTGCATACGATTACTGGCCTTGAGCAGACGCATCCTGATCCATTTTCCACAAGGGATGACGAAAGGAGGAATAAGCCCGCGCCATCTGCGTACTCGCCTCGAGATCGTAAGCCATGCACGTCGTGGAAGACTTCGTGCACAGGGAGATGTATAGGACAGGGAATTGGTTGAGGTGCGCCCGTGTCATCCTCTATTCGTGACAAAAAGTGCACCTCTGTCACTTCAAGTGAGGTCTGGATTGCGTGTGCGACTCCATGGCGGCCGGCAGGGCGGCCAACGGTACGTCTCCCCGCAAGGCGGGTGGCCGTGTGTTGCGGTGTTCTTTGTGCACAGTGATCTGACATATTTCCAGCCAAGCAGGTGATGGTTTGCGATAAATTTGTCAGTTTCACAAAGAAAAGTTTCCATCCTTCCGACCCGCGACGAAGCGACGTTTCAATCTTTGGGTCGAAGCAATATCGGGCATCTGAACTTGATTGCGGTACATGAAGTCGATATCATCGGCTCCAAATCCCGACACCAGGGATATCGTCAATGCAGGAGGACGCAGTACAACAGGCTGTGTCTCCCGAAGCGATCGAGCGTTTGCCCAGCAGACCGCGTCTGACAGCACCGAGCGCGGCAGAGCCGGGTAATGACAATATGTACCGCCAACAGTTTCAAACGTATCATTTTTTGACCACTGCGGCAAGTACGTGAGGCGTATAAGTTGCAGGGAACGAATCTCACTGATGTAGATGGGTGCTGCGGTGATGAAGATGTGGCCAACGCGCGTCGACGGCCACCACAGATAGACTCTCGTATCAGCCTTCCAGCCTGCGTTGTAAGCGACGATAAGCCGCGAGATCTGGCGCTCGGCAGTGTATGCAAGGCCGGGTGAGCCGACCAGGTACGATTGTTTCCCAAGAAAGTCGGCTGCAGGCACCGTGCGACCTGAGATGCCGTGTGACACCACAATCTGGCCCTGTCGATCATTATATCAAGCTTCTCCAAGCTTTCCCTGCTATTGCATTTGCTGGCGAGTCCTGCGTCGTGCCAGTCCACAGACAGATGTGGTGGAAGTGTGACGAGCCCTTTTCCTGCACCTGTCTGCATTGGGAGTTTGCAGCAGTACACAGGATCCGATCTTCGCGCTAGTAAAGGGCATCTTCATTCCATGATAAGGCAAGGAGAACTGATGAAAGCCACAGGTTGTCTCAGTGACGTCTCAGATAGCTCAAGTCCCTCAGCGGGTACCATCCAGTCCGCAAAAGCCACGCAGAAGTGTTTGCAACCAGCAAAACCGCAAGCGAAGTCCACTTCTCAAGCGTACTCGGGCAGCTGCTTGAGACGGCTTGTTTCGCAAGCACGTACGCGAGCAACACACGCGAAAGCCTTGACAGATGGCAGCCATCTCGTGCGGAGGCGTCGCGATGATGGACGCCTCCCGCGCTCGTCGTCTCACAAATCCAATGACGCGATCCCATGGTGTACCATCGTGACACGGTCGGATTCGCGGTCCGGCCTTGTGAGAACCTCAAAGGCAAGGTCGACTCATCGATTCAGGATTCGGCGTTTTCATCCGCAAAGGGGCTGCGAGTGTCACCGCGGGATATTGCCACACCGGCGGTGGTGCTCGACTCCTGTGTGGGGACTTGGAGCGACTCGGAGACAACTGCGGCGGCGCCATTGCTGTTGCTGGATGTCGACTTGCCGTTGGCTTTGGATGCTGTCCTTCGTCTCCTGGGAGCGGGAACACTCGGCTTTTCCTTCACCACTTTGGCGGATACGTCGGCTACGCTGAGACTGCTCACTGCGCCATCTGCTATAGACATTCCGAGAAGCTTCTTCGCTACCACAGCGTCGGCCGGTGTCGCCTCGGACAACTTCTGTTCGATGAGCTCGTCTTGATCATCGCCTTCTTCCCTCAGCCAGTCGATCTGCTTGATCCGAATGACAAGACGTATCACCGTTTCATCAACAGGTGCGAAGTGTGCGGATGATCTGTTGACCAATAGGTACATCAATCTTCGGACTTCCTCCCGTTTGTAATGGCTGCCCTCCCGAGCCAATTGCGTATTCTTGAGTAATGGGCAAAGCACACGCAGGTAGGTATGCTTCAGTGCTCGTTGCCCATCAGTGTCATTGGAACCCGAGTCGCTGTTGCCAGGGTCGAGGTCCAGAAGATTGCGAATAATGACATCAACCAGGACGTGGAGATCATTTGTGTAGAAGTATTCGAAAGTCGAGGGCGTTGTAAAGAGGAGGTATAACAGCTTAAGAATGAGCAATTGCGGTCCCAGCTTCGACTCTCGATTCAGCAGCAGGATGAGATTCTCTCCAAAGGTCATGTAAGTAGGTCCGTGCAAAGACAAAAGTTTCAAAATGCGGTTCGTGACTGTGGTGTTGCCGTCGACCGGCGACAATGGCGTATTGGCCAGGCACATGTACTGTTCGTTCAAAACCAGCAGAACTCTGATGACGGGGTAGTGGTAGGGATCGTCGGCATCGTCTGACAGCTCCTCGATCAGTCGGAATAGGTAAAGAATAAAATTGTCGTCCACGGTCACTGCACAATGTCAGCATTGTACGCCTAGGTTGCGTTACCCTCACGACTCACTTAATTCGTCCCTGGACAGCGTCTGTATCCGAGACATCTCAAACAAGAGCTCCAATAACAAGCGGTGCAAACCAATGTCATCGTCTCGTTGCGCCTTGACCAGCTCCACGAGACGCGGGAAAGCAGCTTCCTGCTGCATCATCTCGAAAGCAGCCTCATTTGCGCGCCCATCAAACAGCAGCACTGCTGCCGTAAGATGGAGAGTGTCCGCATCGTCCTCCTGCCATGGTGTCAATCCTAGGTAGTCCCAAGTGTGTCGCCCTCCTGTTCAACTCACCTGCAGCAAGCAATATAACATCTGTCTCCTCACATAGTCCTGATTCTTCCTGCAGAGCTCCGCGTCCAGCAACTTGTAGCAGCACCTCGCGATGTCGTATTCGGACTGCAGATATTCCCCTTCGCCTCAATGTCAGCCTCCGTTGTCTCCTGTGACTATGCCAGCTTCCCAGCTCATGAAATCGCATACGTTTGAAAGTCGTCGTAAATCCCAGAAACAGTCGCAGCGCATTGTCGATCAACTCGTGAGTCTCGTGAGGCGCCGCGACGATATCATCCAGCTCTACATCCAAGCGAAAAGACCGTCAGCAAAGCAGATTCGACACAGCGGAGCCTGTTGCAGTTCGCCATTGCGAAGGGGAACGTCACCCACCAGCCCAGAACTGCTGCTCATTCTCGACGGTATAGGACACTTCGTCGTCCATACTTCCGCTGTTCCGGACAGCAATCGCTCATGCATGCTGCCGTCGGTGCGACAGGAACATTGAGTGGAGGGAGTTGAGGGAGACAAGTGTCGAGTCAAGTGAAGCATGTTTACCATGACCGGCCGGACCGGCGATGTCGCAAGGTACTAGGGCGAGCAAATCTGTCCGATGTCCTGCCGAAGCCAAGACATGAGCTTCAATGATCAGGCTTCACAATGGTAATGACTTGGACTGGAAGTATTCATCTCAACAACGATCGACTGAGACAGCTACACGTGGGATCTATACAACGCAATGCAAGACGTGCTTGACGCTAATCATGCTCCTGATCACCTCTCCCGCCAGGAGTGGTTGCATCGAAAACTGTGCAGTGGCTCTTCACAATCCTATCTCATCCCAGCCAAACACCATTCCTTCAGCCATTAATGCTTGCCAGGAGACCCAGAAAGTCTCGCTGTGAAGCTGTCACGCCGTTCGTCTGCAATGCCGCCGTCCGTGTCGACACCATCACACCGTCCCTTGACTCGCCGTCCATCGCCATCGGGGTTCCGTAAGTCCCTTTCAGATTTGCGCTTGAGCTTCGATGCCAGTGGACTCGATGGTCCATCTGGCTTTCCATGATCGTATCCGTGCTCGAAGATTTCCGTAGCTTGCTCGTTCGTGCCGATCTCCGATTGAGTGCTGCAGTTGAGGGAGGCTCATTAGCCATTGTGGACTGAGCCCGGTGAGACTACCAACCGCCCTTTGCGACTTGCCGTGTCTCATCCCATGGCTGAGTGCCTCCTTCGAGAACCAACGTTGGAGAATCTCCTCGCAGAGACCCCTCCTTTGGACGCTCGGGTTCCTTGAAGGTCGTTGGCTGGAGTTGAGGCTGCTCAGCCTGAGGCAGCGCTTCGGGCGCGCGACATACGGGCTGGATGATGTCGAGCTTATCTCGATCCTGTACGTAGACTGCGTACGTCGGCGTTCCATGCTCCCACGTCTTGGCCTCCAGGATCTCGCTGACGTTCGAATACTCCTCCACCTTCTCGTCGTTGTATTTCCGCCAGATGCCCTTGGCGAAGTCCTTGATGTAAATCCAGTAATGGCCGTGACCGTGCGTGCCACGATGAATGAAGACCGCAGCGAGACAGTACTTGATCTCTTTCATCGCATCGAACTGACCCTCCAGCTTCTTCGACAAAGCTTCAATCTCATCTTGAAGTTGGACAAGACGAGCACTTTGCTCTTCCGCGTCGCAAGTCAAAGAGAATGAAAGCTGGCTCGGAACATCAATGCGGCCGACCCCGATGTCGTCGAGTTCATCGTCCATTGCACCAACCATGTTAAGGTAGTTGGCCGTTTCTCTCACTGCCGACGGTCCATCAAGATCAATAGGCGTCTTCTCGAGGGCAGACTGTTCTTGTCGCAATTGTTGCAGCTGCTTGCGCCATCCCCAGCAGGCCTTGCGCCGTGGAAGTACCTCAGCCTGATGATGATCAGTGTACCTGTCCAAGTAAAGCTCATCCTGAAGCTTGACGGTCACTTCTGACTTGTATGCGCCGCCTCGTGCTTCACTGAATCCAATTCGCGGAATGTTGATCTGCAGCAAAGGTGGGAGTCTTCGGATGGTCTTGTAGGTCTCGATCGCGCCGCCGGCCGAGTTCTCGTCGATAGACTGCAGGTCGAAGATAGCGTCGAGAGCGGAGTAAATATCGGTCGGTTCGGTGGGCACGTTCAGCTGAATGCTCGAGTCTGAGAGATCCTTTTGTTTGCCATCCACACCTTTCAGCACTGCAGTCTCCGCCAGACCGATCGAGAATAAGCCCCGAAGGTCGTCCTGCTGTTCACCGCCCTCGTCGACACCCTTGGGCATCATGCCAGAGCGCAGGCGGAACATAATACCGTCGTGCACTTCTGTCACATCCTGCTGCGACTTTGCGTTCTGCTGTGCTTTCTCGAGAGCTTGTTCTTTGGCGGTGGAGAATCGCCGAGGCGGCAGAGGTGGGGGAGCATCCTCGGGCTTTGCAACGAGCTTTGGAGACGCCGGCGGGGTGGGTGGTTTTGCATCTGTCATGGCCACATCAACTTCGGCCAGCTCATCTCCAATAAGTGTTACACTGCTGGCATCGGACTCTCTAGATCTCTGGGACTCGACTGGCGCCATGGTGTTGGTCTCGTCCGAAAGCTTTTCATCGACCGCGGCCTCTAGGACTTTCCCATTTGGTTGCGAAGCAGCTTGCTCTTCTCTGATGCTAGATGCCAGCAAAGCGAAATCTTTCGGTTCCAAGAATGCCCGGCATACGAGATCTTCCTCCGGTTTGAAGTGCTCGCGAGGATCCTTGATCATGCGCTCGAACAGGAACCTGAGATCGTCGGCAAATCTCTGCCCGCCCTTGATTTCCACCATCGATATCTTACGCTGCCCAACACGCTCATCTTTCTCCGAGTACCGCTCAGTGTCCAGCTTGTAGTGGTCGTAATCGAGGATTATGTCGCGCAATGGTTTGATGCTGAAGTAGTATTGCAGCAGACTGTTGAGGTAGCAAGTATTGCCATGGCTGGTCAAGCCTACCGGCCATGTCTCTGCGGAATGAGTTGTCGAGGATGTCATTGCGTGTTCGAGTACTGCAATGGCTTTGTCGGTTTGTTGACCGGGCCGATCGACTCTCGCAGCTGCGAGGACGGTTGACAGGACCTCTTTGTCAAGAGTGGCGAAACTTTCTGAAACGCCCAGATGCCGCAGTGCCTCTTCGACACCCATCTGATATCCATTCGTGTCACCTCCGAGTAGCCAGTTATTCAGGCTATTGCTCTTCCGCTCTTTTGCGATAATGGAAATCGCCTTCTTGGCCATTTCGGAACCGCTCGTTTGCTCGCTTCCCTGAAAGAGAGTCAGCCACGGTGATTGAAAGAAGCTCTTGCAGTGGAGAGCTCACCTGCGACACGGCTGTTGCCAGTATCATTTCGTCGGCCGTGTTCTTGTCAACACCATTTCCGATCCACAGCAAAGCATCCTCGTAAGTCTCGATCGTCTGGCGGGAAGCATTGATGAGCCTCTGGCTTTGCCGCGCCATGCCAATCTTGTACAGCGCCTGTTTCAAGTCTTCCTGTCCTGACGGACCTGTATCGCTTTGGCGGACTTGGAACAGGCCAAGTATTCGCTCGTCGGACTCGGTGCGTGCGCAGTTCAGTAGTCGATACGCGTTCGTGAGATCTCGTCGGCTGATCAAATCCTGGGATTCTAGTGTTGCGACTTTGACCTGGAGTTGCTCGGTGCCGCGTGCAGCTGTGATGATCTGTAGACACTCTGAAGAATCTGGTCAGTGTTGTTCCCTTGGAGATCAAGACCATCAGTCTCACCAAGATAGTATGAAGCACCAGACGGATCGCACTCCAATTGACGGTCGAACGCGAACAGTATCAGGTCATCGGCAAAGTCTGGCAGTGCGCCGAGAGATGCGAAATATCTGGCCGGTGTTAGAGGATGGACAACAGCAGAATGTTCGCCTGGACTCAACATACGCGAGATCTTCGTTTGAGACGGCTGCGCGTCGAAGTGATGAATGCCGTTTGTCTGCGCGTTGTCAGTCCCGCCGCTGCTTGTGCCACCTGACAAAAAAGACGTGGGTCGAGCTTACATCCTTGCGCTGCAAGTAGCCGTTCCACATCGCGATCCGCAGAAGGCCATCCTTCAGCACTGGCGGGGTTGACGACGTTCAGTCTTGAGGCCAGCTCGTACATCCACGCGACCAGCTCAGCATCAACATCCTCAAGTGCCTCACGGTGACTCTCGCCGTCAGCCTGCCAGCGGTTTGAGATCTCTGGAGGATTTGGCAACGTCCAAGTCGCATCCTGGATAGTGCTATCGATCTCACTTCCACTTTGAGGCTGGTATCGGAACCCCAGCTTCTGCAACAGCTCAGCACAGTCTTGTCCCCCTACACCGAATGCTTCCATGAATCGCTTGTTGTTGGCTGGGAATGTCCGCCGCGTGTGCTCCGGATTCAGGCAGTCCTTGAGATATCTCCGCAATCGCACGAGCGCATCCATCGGCGTTGCCAGTTTCAAGCCCTCTCTTGTGGGATCAGCATTGAAGGTTGCATCAAATCGGCTCTGCAACGAGGCAGGGTCGGTGAGCAGCTTGATTTGCTGGTGCTCGAGCTTCGGCAGTCGAAACGTTGTCTTCAGGTGTGCCCGACATTCTGGAGCTGAACACACCCATGCGTATACTATACGACTCTGGGTAGTCTGATCCTCCTCCCGCCGCCGCACGAAGTGATGCAATGGAAACTCTGCTCTCGGACATGGATTCGTAGCATCGTCGAGGTATGCTATGTGAACAGCTGCATGCAACCTGCATTTCTTACACACTACCGCCGCTTTATATTGACTGCCTCGCTGTGGCCTTTCGTCCAGCGCGGGAGAGATGCTCTGGTTCCATTTCGTGCTATAGTCGTGTTTACAAGAGCCTATTCCAGGCGAGATCTGAGGACCTTCGCCGACAGGTGGTGAGAGGTCGGTGAGGATGTTCGCGTTGAGGACTTTGAGAGGATCGAAGACAAGGAAGTCGTGGAAGAGCTTGGGTGCGGTCTTCCCAGCCGAGGACATGGCCTCGAGGCCGAGTGGGTAGTCGTGTTGTGGACAGGATGGGCGAGAATCGTGTGATCCTGCAGGAAGGCTTCGACGGACGGTTCGTGGTGGGCGTGTAAGGGGAGGATGTGGGAGGATTCGCGAGGATGTGTGAGTGTTGGTTCTCTAGGCACGAGCTTGTGACAATAGATGTGAAGGGCAGCTCTGAAGCTCTGTTGCTGTTGCTGTTGCTGTGGCGCAGGCAGACCGCGTGGCGCCGCTCGCAAACCGCCGCCGTTCCGCTGACCTCAGTCTTCCCCGACACAACCACGCTCCATCTGAAGGACATGTGATCTCACCGATTCACGGCAAGTAACGCATGAATCGCAAGCATGCACAGCATCATGCCTTCAACTACCGAGTAAACGACGGCGCCGTGTTATCAAAGGCCGCCGCCGCGAGCCACCAGCGCTCCCAGGTGCTCGAACTGTAGGCACGTTCGCTTTCTTTCTTCACCTTCAACTTCACAGCACACTCAGCGCCATTCCACACGCAGTACATCGCCGATCATGTCGATGCTGCAGCTTCCGCGAGAACTGTTCCTGCAAGTCTGCGCTTACCTCTCGTCGCCTGAGCTCGCCAGACTGTCTGGCGTAAGCAGAGACCACTACCTCGCCGTTCAGGAACCGCTCTATGCCGATATTGAACTCACGTCAAGTGGACTCTATGCCGACTGGAAGTTCGGCACAAGTAAACGCTTGGTCAAGCTCGTTGGCGCTTCGAACAGCAGACCCGTCGTGTCGAGCATCAACGCAGGTCATCGACTGAATTGGCAGTGGCTGAAAGATGAGACCCAACGCCAGCGCGATATCAAGCATTTGAAAATGGTGCTTCATCCTGAACAGGAGATGCAGACTTCTGTTGCATTGCTCTCCCGATGCATTGCAGCCATTCCGACTACTCAGAAGGGATTGAGGATTCATCTGGTGATTTTGGGAGGATTCTGGTTTATCTTATCAGAGCTCCGACATGTCACGTTTCCCCACGTCTACAAGCTTGTGCTTTTCTTGGGCAATGATGAAGCTTCCAGTCTGCCGATCATCTGGCCGTCAGCGGCGCACCTTATCTCGTCGAAGACATATCTGTGGAACCTCTGCTTAGCAGGCTCAACATTTCCCGACCTCCAGGAGCTCGAGATGGATGGGACCCACGAGGAGCTGGACGATGTGCCGAAGACGTTGCATGGGGCTCATACCGAAACAGCAGCTTGGATCACTGATCATTTGCCTTTCACTGGCGAATTCATGGACTGTCTTTACCCCTTCTATGGCGAGCCATTCGACGACAGCGACTCTGGTGGGAAGCTGAGATCATTCACCGGCCTGAAAAAGATGACACGGCTGAAGCTTCAGTACACGCCTCAGCTCGGCGCCGCCGCGGTGCGCGCCCTCTCCCGAACAGGCTTCAACGGCAATCTGACGAGCCAGGAAATAATCAACGCCACAATGCTGCATCAGGGCATGGTGGATGACCTCATCGCGCTGTGCGGCCTTTTAGAGCGTTGCGCAACCCATCTGCAACACCTGAAGCTCCACCTCTTGCCATCTCGCGAATTTTTCGCAGCTGAAGAAGGCTCCGCGTACCGTGAACACATAGCTGTCCACCCCGAGCACCATCTGTGTGATCTCGTGCGCGCGATGTCTACTGACATGAAGACGGTGGATGTTGCGCTCCCATACGTATGCAGTTGCATCTTCGATCCACTGCAGCAGAGGAGGCAGCACGACAAGGACCCAACTCGCTCACCGCCAGTGATGTCCCTACTACCAACCAGTACCCTTCCAGAGCGATTGGCAGCAGGAGGTTACAGATACCGGCGGCTGATTTGCTGGGACCATGACTGCTTCCAGAAGGTGGGTGAGTGGGATTTGATGAGAGCATTGGCCAGTGATCAAGGCGAGATGATAAGCTGGGAAATTGTACCTGGCGGCAGGAGTGAGGATGCTAGCTGGCATCTGGCCGGATACCACCCTGTAGCTTTTGCGTCGGACGAAGTGCTCAGGCGGAAGCTCTCAGATGATGTCGTGTAGATCGTGGGCAGCAGCCAATGGCCCCTCGACTACAAACCGCGCTGGCTCGGTGGTGAGCGGATTGTGCCCGTCTGATGTGATGCTTCAGACAGGCACGATTCGACGTCAAGACAGCAAGTCACGGAATGGTACGTTGTAGCTGACAGGGGATTCGCAAGAGACGGCTCGATGGGTTGCGTTCGTTGCGTTCCAGGCAGCATTTACTACTGAAATACGGAAGGATGCAGCAGTATGAAACGGACGACATAACGGCAAGTTTCCCGGTTTTCTTTGTTTGACATATCTCCGACCAGGTTGGCAACTGCAGATCGCTGCACCATCCCTGCTGTGTTCCCACAATTGCATGTTGACTGCCTTGGCTGGCGCCTGAGGCGACATCACGGGTTCGGTTTTCTTGGAACATTCAACTCTCTGCAAACGGATAAACATCTCAAACCAACTTCACTTGTTCATCAACTTTCATCGCCCAACTCTGGACAACACTCTCAATCATCACCAAGAACCATCGCAATCATCATGTCTGCTTCCAACAACCCAGGAAACTTCGCCAACCGCCCAACCGAGGAAGTCCAAGCCATCGCTTCCATGGGCGGCAAGGCATCTCATGGTGGCCACCACTCCGCTGAGGAGAGCCACCCTCCAGGCCGCAACGCCGACGGCACATTCGTCAAGGGTGCCGAAGCTGCAAAGGAGGCTGGCCACATCGGCGGACTTCACGCTCATCACAACGCCGAGGAGGAGGTACAGCATGTCCTGCGTGAAGGCGAGCGATAGTCGAGACTGACAGATCCACCACAGGCCCACCACGCAGCTGGTCGCAACCCCGACGGCACCTTCACCAAAGGCTCCGAAGCTGCCAAGGAGGCGGGTCACATCGGCGGCCTCCACGCCCACCACAAAGTCGACGAGAAGATCGAGCACCCGTCCGGTCGCAACGAGGACGGTACTTTCGTCAAGGGCTCCGAGGCGGCGAAGCAGGCTGGCCACCTCGGTGGTCTCCACGCTCATCACCTGAAGAACGTCAACGAGTTGGAGGTTCAAGCTGATGTGAGTGTTGCTGTTCATGTGGCGAAGTGTATACCTGCTGACATCTCGACAGGACGGCACCGGTCGCAACCCTGACGGCACGTTCAAGAAGGGCTCTGAGGCGGCGAAGGAGGCGGGACATGTTGGTGGACTTCACGCTCACAACAAGGCGGAGTAAGGTAGCAGTGTAGACATGGCTTCACTGGAAACAGCACAGACGAGCATTCGCAGTGCGACGCAGGGTCTCCGGAAGAAATCGAACGAAGGGACACTTTCATGGTAGCACTCTGCAGCCAATGTAGCCATCGATCCCAATGACAGCAGTGCCACTCACATGCACCATTTCACCTTCCGTCATGTCATCCTCTCACATCCCAACTCATTCTGCCATCCCACCGAATCATCAGCATTCGACCCTCATCTCATCTCCACCTTCTGCCGCTCCGCACTCGCACATATCACCTCCCCGGCCGGACGTTCAAACTTTGACAATCCCCGCTCATTCATCTCAAACCACTGCTGCCTGGCACGAAACGGCCCATGCGAGAAGCTCCAAACAAAACTTTCAACGGGAAAATCGCTTCCACCGCAAACTGAAGGCCAATCACAACAAACCATCTTGACCAGCATCTCCCGACCGAAAATATCCACCTCCCACCGTGGAACTAGCGCAAGCATAGCGAACCGTGCCAGCGCGTGGCAGCTTGAAAGATAGTTTGAGACTCTTGCTGAACGGCGAGAGCGATGTACGCCGAGTCCATCTTGCTGCGTGAAGATGAGTATATAGACCATGCTAATGGTGACAAAGTCGTACTCATGAAACGGAGACTGCCCAGAGCGACAGTTCGTAAGCATGGCAGCATGGCGGGCGATATGTCTTTCGGCGGTGCCTTGCGCTTCTGATGAGATGTGATATTTGCCATATGTGAAGGGGATATTCAAGCCCGAGCTTCGCGGCTCCGGAAACGCACGAGTTTAACAAGAGACGCGGATGATGGAAGTGTTGAGACCTACCGATTGACCGCCTGCTTACTTTGTTCGGTGGTTTGGGATGGCCAGTTGACTCACTTGCTCGCGTACATGTACGATGTTAAAGCCGGTGAGGTACAAGTCATGACGGCTGACATGTACGTATCGTCGAGGTTACCATCAGACTAGCTGTCCTCGCCGCGAAGCGGGTTCCGGTAGAGTACCTGTCAGGACAATACCAGTCCGAGTACTGTATCTGTCCACATCCCCGTACAGAACGTTCAACTGCCGAGAAGTAACACTCATCCGTTCCCTTCTTCCCAAATGCCCCCTTCACTACTTCTTCGGCTGCCTCAACATACACATATGCGTCAGCGCCTCATGATATCCAAACTCCCTCGCATCCAGCGGCAACCTCTCCACGACCTCAAACCCAAACCGCTCATACAACGGCACCCCCTTCGGACTCCCCTCCAAATACGCCACCACCCCCAACTCATCCGCCTTCTTCGCGCCCCACTCCAACGCCAACGCCCCCGCGCCTCGCCTTTCATGCTCGGGCAACGTGCACAGCGCGTGCAGCAGCACGTACGGTTTGCCGCCGAGATGTTTCGCCCGGCAGGAGCCCAGCACGCGGTGGAGTTCGTGCATGAAGTCGAGCATGTTCCCCGCCGCGACGTCCGGGTGCGTGCCGTATTCCTCCTCGTCCGCTTTCTCGTCTGCTTCTTCCCGCTTCATCTGCTCCTCCGTTCGTTCCTGCGCGAAAATCTTCCACCGTGCCACGGCGACGACTTGTCCGAACGGTTTGGCGGTCGGACTGAGGTCCGTGTCGATGACTTTGAAGAACTGGTCTCGACCGGGATGGCGCTGCGAGTATCGTTGGGCGTGGGCGGTGGCGTAGTCCACGCCGCATTGCGTCATGCCGTTGGCGAAGAGGACGGAGGCGATGCCGGGGCGGAAGGCGACGTCGCCGATGTGGAGGTAGGTGGGGAATTCGGAGAGGGGGAGAGGGTGGAGTTGGAGAGGCATGATGGGTGTGATAATCTGGGTGGGAGGGAGGGAGGGGTGGTCGAGCTTTGATGGTGAAGTGGAGAGGAAGAGCAGAGGGGAGAGAGAGAGGGCCTACCTACCTTTTGCCTGTGACTCAGTATGAGGAGTCCCGGAGGATCAATGGAGTGGAGAGGTGAAGTCGCTTCAACACGCGAAGTGGTAGAACTAGTCGGAAGTATCCGAGCGCTAGTTCTAGTCTTTCGACATTGTGCATTGCTCTCGCTGGGCACGACCTCATTCTCACCTACACCGTACCGTCAATGGAAAGCCATGTGAGCCATTTCAGAATGTCCAAGCAGAGAGGACTCCTGCAATGAAATACGAGAGATGACGGTCTGACACGATCACGGACTACCAAGTCCAAACACAACTCCACATCCTGCAGATCCTTCCAATCCACAACTCCAAGTCATAAACGCCGCTTCATCGCTCAAACCCGATCATTGTGTCCGCGGCACGATGTAATCCTGATTCTCCACCGTCACACTCTTCGTCTGGTTATTCGTTTTGTACACTCCGACCAATCTGCAAGGGAATCGTTAGCATGCTGTTCATCCATCGACAGTCCCCAGAGCATCGAAATGACTCACCTGCTCGCCAACTCAAACATGTTATTCCTCAATGAAATGACAATAAACTGCGCGTTCTTCGTCCTCTCCTTGATGTACGCCGCCACAATGCTGACGTTTCTGAAATCCAGTGCCGCATCAATCTCGTCCATGACGTACAACGGCGTCGGCTTGTAGTGATGCAGAGCGAAGACCAACGCCAAAGAGGACAGCGTCTTCTCACCACCGGACAAGTTGCCGATGTTCTTCCAGCTCTTCTTGGGCGGCATGACGGAGAAGAGAATGCCTTCGGAGAATGGGTCGAGCGAGTCGACGAGTTCCAGCTCTGCATTACCACCCATGGTGATCATCTGGTACATCTCCTTCAGTCGCAGGGAGATGGTGCTGAAGCCTTCCATGAAACCTTCGAGACGCATGCGGCGGAGGTCGTCGGTTCGGCGTTTGGCATCGTCGCGCTCTTTGAGTGATTCGTTGAGGTCGGCGAGACGTGTCGTGTGCTCGTTGACACGACGGCGGTATTCAGCGAGGACGGATAATTCGACGGATTGCGAGGTGCGTTCTTCGAGAGAGGCGATGGCGGCTTTGAGTTCGTCCTTGTCGAGGTCTTCAAGTTCGTCGCGAGAGAGCTCGGGCACTGGCTCGGGGTCCTTCTCGTCACCGTCCTCGCTAACATTTTGGAGAGTGAGCTTCTCGAGCTTGGCCTGCCAGTGTTGAAGACGCTTCTGGTTGTCGGCCAGATGCTTGTTGTTCTCCTCGAGCTTGTTCCGCATGTCGACTTCTGCGCCGCGAGTCTTGTTGAGGTCTTCCCGCTGCTCCTCCAGTGACCGCTTCATCTCCTCCAACTCACCCGCCTTCTCCTCAAGTGCGATCTTGGCCTCCTCGTACCTACTCCTCAAACCAGAGTTGTCCGAGTTCTGCGCAGAGACATCGTTCTCAACCTTTTCGATGTCCTTGGCGATCTTCTCGAGCTCAATCTCCGCATCGCGGTTGGCCTTTTCCTGCTTTATGCGTTGCTTGTCTGCCTTGGTCTTGGAAACCTCGGCAGCGTTGAGCGATTCGGTGAGCGAGTCGATCTGCTCTTTGAGACCATCGACCTTGGCTTTCTGACCTCGTAGCTTGACACCACCAATTTCCATGATCTTGTCCTGGAGCTCTTTGATATCGCCTTCGATGCCTTCGGTCTCGGACTGCAGCTTTTCAACCTCCTTCTGCATTGATGCAATGCCCCTCTCTAGACTGGTGAGCTTGCCCTTGTCTGACTTCGAGCTCTTGATCTCAGCAGTGAGCTCCTCGACGCGCTTCTGAGCGTCCTCAATATTGCGATCGATACTGCCCAGCTCAAGTTCAATCTTCTGAGCTTGAGTCTCCAGCTTTGGGATCTGAGCTTGAAGGCCTCGAAGTTGACCGTCGAGCTCGCGCTGTTCCTGCTGAAGTGCAGAGTACTCTTGCTCGAGAGCATCACGGTCGACCTCCAGCTTAGAGACTTGCTCCTTGGATGTATCGCCTGCGACCTTCGAAGACATGGCTCCCTTCGCCACGCGGGTGCCACCGCCGCTCATGGTACCAGACTTGTCGATAAGCTTGCCCTCCAAACTCACCACGCGCCATCTTTTGGCTCCGTATGCGACCCGGTCGGCTTGCTGGGAATCGTTCGCCACGATCGTGTTCTGAAGAACGCTGTAGAACGCCGGCAGGAAGCGATCATGCTTGCTCCTCACCAGGTCAAAGAGACGCGGACGGTTTTCGGGTGTCTCAATCTCCGACATGTCACGATTGGGCAGACGATCGAGACATATGAAGTTTGCTCGTCCGAGGTTGTTCTTTCGTAGATACTCAATGCACTGCTGGGCGGCTTCGACAGAGTCCACGACCATGTTGTCGAGCGATGGACAAGCGGTGGAGATAGCAACGTCGTACTTGGCATCAATGGCACCAAGGTTACCAAGTCGTCCGTGGAAGCCCTCGATACGGCCAGACTCCTTGAGGCGAGTGAGACCAGCAAGCACATTTCCTTGACTCTGTGTCGCAGACAGACTGGCCCGTGCCTCGTCTGCCTTCTGTCGTGCATTTGAGAGCTTTGTCTTGAGAGCAGGTTCCCTGGCAGAGACCTCATCAAGCTGCTTCTGCACACTTTGAGCCTCCTTTTCGGCAACCTTGCGTTGCTTCTTGCAGCTCTCAAGCTCGGCCGCCTTGCCCTCACGCTGCTCCTGGAGGGCCGCAATCTTCGCTTCAACCTCCGCAATCGCCGTGGCCCCAGAAGTCTCACGCTCGCGCAAGATGTCAAGCTCACTCTGTGCCACGGCAATGGAAGACTGCTTCTCGTTGATCTTGGCAGACCAAGGCTCCAACTGTTTCTGCTTTGCGGCAATCTCATCGCTGATACCTTGAGTCTTGCCCTTTAGGGCGTCGCGGATCTTGGCCAGCTCCTTGTCCTCTGCCTGCATCTCCTCTTCCAGCTCGGCGATCTCACCGCCGAGACGCTCGATGTCGTCCTCGGCCTTCTTTGCGAGCGAGTCGGATTGTGAGACCTCGAACGCAGAAGTTTCGCGGGTCTTCTCCAGCTTCTTCTCCTTGGTCTTGAGATGCTTCTTCTTTTCTTCGACCTTGACGGCGGCCTTGTCCAGATCGTCGGCTTCCTTCTTGATCGCAGAAGCGTCCTTCTCCATTTTTTCGTAAAGTTTGGACTCGCCCTTGTATTGCTTCTCAAGCGTCTTGATCTCTGCTTCGGCGCCTTGATGACGGTTCAGCTCATCACCGAGCTGAGCCTGAATCTGGCTGATGGCCTCTTCAGACACCTGGATGTTATCTCCACACTCAGCGACGTAGATCTGGTAGAGAGCAGACTGTTTAGAAGCCATCTCGTTCTCGTCCCGAATGTATGCCAACGCTTTGTCCTTCTTGTCCTCCAGGTTGTTCTTCTCTTTCTCGACATGCTGTACACGCGTGCTCTTCTCCAAGCAGATCTCGTTGTATTCCTCAGTCTTAGCTGCCTGCTCTTCGATTGGCTGCTTGTACTTTGAAGTGCCAATGATGTCCTCCAAGTATTCCAACAATCCATCGTCGTGCTCGTTGGCAGCTTTCGGCTTCATTCCAGCAATCGATTCGACCTCGCCCTGCAAAATGAGGAAACGTTTATGGTCCAAGTCGATGCCGCGGTCCTTGAGCAACGTCGTGACGGTGGTGAAGTCGGAGGTCTTGCCGTTGATGTAGTATTTGCTGCCGTTGTTTTTGAAAGCTCGTCGGGAGATGACCAGCCGTGTGTCGGGAACGACGGTCGATCCTCCCTCGGGCTGGTCCATGACCATCTGAAAGTGCACCTCCACTTCGCAGAAGTCCAAGTCCGGATACTGAGCACTGTTGTGGATCAATGCCGAGATCTTGCCTTGACGCATCTTGCTTGCTCGGAAGCCAAAGACGAACAGCAGCGAGTCGATGACATTGCTCTTTCCGGATCCATTGGGACCGACAACTGAGGAGAACGAGGCGTGGAAAGGACCGACTTGTTGTCTTCCGGCATATGACTTGAAGTTGGTCATAATCAGGTATGTGATGGTCATGCGCGCCTTTGGCTCAGCTGGCTCGTGCGATTGAGTCATTCCCATTGCTCTCTTGCGAACTATGATGTCCATGGGCTTGTCCAGCTTCGTGATGCTCGCATCCACCTTCTTCACCTGCGCTCTCGACTCAGCCCTGGGCGTAGCTGGCATCTCTGTGGTCTCCATTACATCCTCCATTGGCTCGTCGGGTTGTGCCAACTTGGGCGTAGCCATGTTCTCCGTTGCATCTGGCATCTCTTCATCGGGAGTCCTGTTCCGGAGAGGTTGTCGCGGCGTTTGCTCGTTGATCGTCGATTCGGTGATATCCGTTAGAGGTGTGCCCTGTCGTTGCGCGGGCTCGGGAGAAGCGGTTGCTTGCGGCGTGGGTAAGGGAGGCTGCAGCTCTTCGTGTGTGTCGGAGAGGATTGATGATCGCGAGACGCCTCGGCTCTGTCGTGCTGCACGCGCATCTTTGACACTCCTTCGCTTTGGCGCCGGCTTTTTCGACGGTGATATGGGCTCATCCACTACGCTCTCTGGCGGAGAGAAGACTTGCGGTGGCTCGATGGACATCTCGCTGGCATCGACATTTCTCGTCTGTCGGCGCGAAGCCACCGTCCTTCGGCTTGGAACGATATCTCCCGTGTCCGCCGTCTTCCTTCGGGGCGATGCTCTCGTGCTCTTCGGCGCCGGGGTGAACTCCTCCTCATCGTCGCTGTTTCGCGTCCGGCTGACCATTGAGTTCTCGACATCTGAGCCAGAATCTTCCTCAATAACTGTCTTGCGTCGAGCCGCGGCACGCCTTGAAGGCCGTACGGGTGATGTGTCTGCCATGGTGGGATCGAAGTGCGCTGTCGTGGATAGTGTCGCCGTCTTGAGATCAAATTGTCGCAAAGCATTCGAAAGCTGTGTTGACATGTAAATACACGCTAGCTGGTTCGGGACTGCGCGTCGACGCGATGCGGGGGCTTCTCGGATCAGCTCCGACGACATCATTCAAAGGGCAACTCACTTTCACACACACCATCGACATGTGAACATACTGACTCTCGGTCAATCGCGGCTAAACATCAGCAGCCATGAGACTCTTCAAGATTCTCCTGGCAGCATTGCCGCTGTGCACTCTTGTTCCAGCTTCCCAGAATGAGCAGGCAGTACTCGGGCTTGCGACAGAATCGCCTTCAAGACCAGTCAATGTCGCGATCATAGGAGCCGGAGCGGCTGGGTCATCTACCGCCTACCATCTAGCTAGATACGCTCTTGAATCGCAGATACCGATCAACATCACCATCTTCGAACGAAACCCGTACATCGGCGGCCGCTCCACCACCGGGAACGCATACGATGATCCAGCTTTTCCTGTAGAGCTGGGTGCCAGCATCTTTGTGAAGATCAACAAGATTCTGGTAGACGCTGTTGAGGAGTTTGACCTGTCAACTCAGGCATTCGAGGACAAGAGCAATGTGCCAGGACCGGATCTCGCAGTATGGGACGGCCTAGAGATCAAAATCACACAGAATGGCGGATGGTGGGACTTTGCAAAGCTGTGGTGGAGATATGGACGGGCGCCGTTTCAGACGATCAAGCTGATGAAGAGCACAGTCGGGAAATTCCTGCAGATGTATGAGAGTCCTGCATTCCCATTTGAGAGCTTGACGCAGGTTGCACAAGATGTCGAGCTGCTGGCGGTCACTGCTGCGACTGGAGCACAGTACATGCGGGAGAATGCCATCACTGGACTATTTGGCAGTGAGATCGTCCAGGCGAGTACACGCGTGAACTATGCTCAGAATCTTGAATACATTCACGGACTGGAAGCGATGGTTTGTATGGCAACGGAAGGCGCGATGGCTGTTGAGGGCGGAAACTGGAGAATATTCGACCACATGGTGAAGTCATCCCATGCGACTGCGCTGCTGGAGACCGAAGTGACCGGTATCCGTAGGGAGAAATCTGGACAATATTCGCTGAGCTCCAAGTCCGAAGCATCCGCAGCGGCTTCACAGCTCTTCGATGCCGTGGTACTTGCCACGCCGTACCAGTTCTCGAACATCTCCTCCCTCGGCCTTGATGAAACTCAGCGGACGCCCTACAAGGTCCCATATGTCGAACTCCATGTGACCCTCTTCACCTCGCCTCATCTCCTCTCTCCCAAGTTCTTTAACCTGGCCGCCGATAAGCCCGCGCCGAAAGTCATACTCACGACACTTCCGCTTGGTGACGCCGCCAGATCTGGGCCTGATGGCGTTGGCAAGGCTGGCTTCTGGTCCATTTCTCTCCTTCGGCCTGTCACCAATCCAAAGACAAGCGCGCAGGAGTACCTATATAAGATCTTTTCACCGGCGCCGATCAATGCAACGTTCCTGGCAGATCTTCTGGATGTCAAAAACCTCCCTGGCAACGACGAAGAGAATCTGAACAAGCGAGATGTATCATGGATATTGCGCAAACTCTGGGAGTCTTATCCATATGAGTACCCTCGGGTCACCTTTGAAGATGCGAAGCTTGCGGCAGGTCTGTGGTATACTGGTGGCATGGATAGCTTCATCAGCACGATGGAGACCAATGCGCTGATGGGCAAGAATGTGGCAAAGCTGATCGCCAATGACTTTGCGGGTCGAGATAGCGAAGCTGCTTTTGGAACGGCCAAAAAGATTACTGCGGTGAAGGACGATCTATGAGATACGAGTGATGGATTGATTAAGGCCTACGCAGCTACAGGCTGCGATTAGTGAACGTCGCATGTGAACGGAACATCGTACTGCTGGACGGAATGACAGGTGGTTGTTCACGCCTCGTCGTCTGTCCTTCTCCACTTCTGCACTCTGAAAGTCCCTCGTATGGGATCTTCACATGCTAAACTGTATGAATGCTTTGGAGCTGCGTCCCCTCCAAGCAGCGGCTCATCACAAGCAAGTATTCATCGATGCACATCACCGCTTCACATCTTGGACCTGAAACAGCTGTCAAGGACACACACACCCTTCATCACTTCGGACATCAACGCCGCCAACGTTCTCGAACCAACCACGACAAACATCGCCACTGTCAATACACTGCAAAAACTCGTCTATCAAGCGGCAAGAAGTGCAACATCAGCAAATCGCAAGAATCAAGTCATCTCACACACAATGTCTTCACCAGAACTGAACTTCGAGGCCAGTGGGCAGCTTCTCAGGTACAATCCCTCGCCGTGCCACTCTAACCACAAGAAGTAGCCTCTAATGATTCTCCAGCTTCGAAGACGAGTGCATCACCCTCGTGTTCGACAACAACGACTCCAAGAAGAACTGGCTCGTGCACCGCAAGCCACTGCTGAAGTCTCCTTTCTTCAGGACGGCCCTGAAGTCAACCTGGATTGAAGGAGAGACCAAGGTCATCAAGCTACTCAACGACGATCCTGAGGTTGTCAGATACTATGTTCACTGGCTGTACGCCTCGACTCTGCCTCGCACTCTCTACACCGTCCTAGCCAAGCTGTACGTGCTTGGTGAGAAGTTCATGGATCGCGAGTTCAAAAATGCAGTTCTGCTGGCCATCATTCGAGAGACGGACGCAGATCATTTTTTTCCTGTCAACGAAGCAGTGGACACCATCTACGAGGGCACGACGAACGGCTCGCTGGCTCGTCAACTCCTGGTGGATCTGTTCTACATCCACGGCACTCTGGACTGGTTCAAAGACCACGAGTATCACGAGGACTTCATCCTGGATCTGGCAAAGAAGAGGCTGGCAATTAACTGTGGTGCAGATCAGGTCGACAGAGACATCGTGGCGGCGGATTACTTGGAAGTCGCTGAGAAGGAGAGTGTTGATGGCATCGAGCCTTTCGACTCTCTTCATGCTTCGACCTCCGGCGCGGGCCCCCCCAGCCTAGACATCTCCAGTATTCTGACGTCTGTCGGTGCGGATGTTTCTCAATACCCGTAGCTACGCAGACACATTGAACGGTGGGCAGATGCAGAGGAGACATTGCAGGGAAATGAGGAAGCGCACTTCCAAGGCTAGGTGGACTGGGCGGAATGTCAATATCGATAGCCGCGGATCTCAAAGCGGGAGGTGCAACCTTCGCATCGCGACATGAGAAGACTCATCGTGTTCCCAGCAAGATCTACATGGTCTGCGCAAAATTTGCTGGCAACATCACTGTTCTGCGCATTCCGGCGTCTTGCCGGACTCATCTTTACTGCCACTTCATCAAACGCTCTGGTCGTCCGACGGGCCGCCACACCGCATCCAGTTCCGCTAGTCAGAGTCATCTGTACCATGCCGAGTTCCCGTCGTCCGGATCTCAATTACTCTTTTCGGCGCAGGGGTATTTCGCATCTGTTTCGTTGATTGCCTGCAAGTGCTAATTATCTAAGTAGTCCATAGACCCCCAATCCCGACCACGAAGTACAAGGATTCGACGAGACCCTGAGCCCTCAGCCACTCCATACCTACGATTGTTGTCCCAATTGATGCATTAAAATCGCAGATCGGATCGCCAGAAATCTACGCTCGCATGCAATGACCGACTCCTTATCATAATTGCGGTGAAGGGAAAAGTTTCGATGCGCTTACTGCTGTACCGTAAGGTCATTCTCAACACAATGCTCTGTATGCGTTGTCTCGGCTCATCTTGTCTGAGTTCTGGGATGGATCTGTTGCGATCCGACCTGGCATTATCCTCATCATTGCATCGCCGACAGACCCTATACAGGCATTACCCTGGGACTTTGCAATGGCCTTGTCGGACCATAAGACTTGTTCAAACCTGGCACCGTCTTCCTTTTGCGTTCCAACCTTCTACAGCCCATCTCGCTCGTGTCTATTCGCCCGACATGTCTTCCTTCAAGAGAACAGTGTCGGATCAAGTCTCCCAGGTGGTCGTCGATGATGAAGTCGGCCATGCCGACGAAAAAGAGATCATTGTCGATGAAGATCGGTTCGGCTTTACCGAGAAGCAGAAGAAGAGCATTATCCGACGAATCGACCTCCGCATCGTTGTCATCCTAGGTCTGATACATGCCAGCTCTGCCGTTGATAGTTCGGCCATTGGACTCGTGAACATTGCTGGCATGGCAAAGGATCTCCAGCTTGACAGTACGCGCTACAGTGTCATCACTTCGGTGTATTTCGCACCGTACATCCTGATGCAATTGCCGTCCACCATTATCCTGCGCAAGATCGGCCCAAGGAATTTTCTGTGTACCACTACGGTCGGTGCCCCCGACACGTTCCTGTCACGGCCGTGACTGACCAATCACTAGATACTATGGGGTCTGACGACCCTTTCCTGCGGCTTCGTACGAGATTGGTACGATCTTGTCGCTCTCCGCCTCGTTCTTGGAGCCTGCGAATCCGCCATCTTCCCTGCATCAGCTTACTTACTCTCCCTCTGGTATCCCCGCTACTCCGTGCAGAAACGCTACGCTGTCTGGCTCATGATCGGAACCATTCCCTCCGCCTTCTCTGGCATCGTCAGCTACGGCATCTCTCATCTTGCAGGCCACGGCGTCGGGCCGGAATCCTGGTCTCCGGGCCATACTGGGGTCGGCATCGCGGGCTGGCGCTGGATCTTCTGGATCTTCGGCGCTTGCACTGTCCTTGTCGGCGTCACGTCGTTTGCTTTCATCGTTGACTTTCCAGAAAAGGTCGCTCTAGGCACCGCCAAGACCAAGCGTTCCTTCCTCACCCAGTCTGAAGCTGCGTGGGCCGTCGCCCGCGTCGAGGCCGATCGACATGATGTTCTGCCGCCGCCATTTCGACTGAGACTATACCTCAGCTACGCGAAGGACCTCAAGCTCTGGGCAATGTCGCTGTGTTATGGGTGCAATACGGTCGCTCTGTATGGGGTGGGGTTTGCGCTGCCGTATATTCTCAGCCAGGGCATGGGCTTCAGTATCGGCATGGCGCAGTGTCTGTCCACGCCGCCGGTACTGCTGGGCACTATCGCGCAGGTCGCTTCGGGGTATTTTTCGGACAGGGCGAGGCGTCGTACGCCGTTCTTGTTGGCAGGTGGTTCCATGGTGATCCTCGGTACAGTTCCTTCCACTTCGAATTCTGGCCGAAAGCGGCTGGTCATGAAGACAAAGATCGTCATGTGCTGACAACATGATCTCAGGATTGGGTCTGGTCGGCTTCGTGGAGATTGTCGGCTTGAGATATTTCGGCGTCTTTGTGGCTTTCTGTGGTGGATTGTCGAACACGTCAGCGATTTTGGCATGGCAAGCGAATAACTTTCGAGGTATGCGTGGCTTGAAGAATGGCACATGTCTGATGCGCATAACTCCGGAAGCTGACAAGACTCATTCAAGGTCAATGGAAGCGCGCGCTGTCATCTGCGATGATGTCCATCTTCGCTTCATTGGCGGGTCTAGTGGGGTAGGGCAATCAAGCATCCTCACCACGTGAATCGCGTGGGACTGCAGTCTACAGCTGACGTGTGAACTGCGCCGTAGTGCTTTCGTTTTCCGAGCTCAGGACAAGCCCAAATATTATCCCGGTATCGGAACTTGCATCGGAGCTCAAACGATCATGATCATCATTGTGCTGTGCCTGAACGTGGTCTTCAGGCGGGCCAACAGGAAGGCTGAGGCCACAGGAATCCCCATAGAGGGTCTGAAGGGGTTTCGGTATGTTGTGTGCCTCGTTTGCCGACGTGAGAATGTGTGCTGATTTTGCCCTAGGTACACAACTTGATGCGATCAGTCGACTGCTCATTGGGACCTTTGTGCATGCTTTTTGCGTAAAAGGCTCGGCTCTTCAGCGCATTATATCGCACGAAGACGAGTGCAAGAACTATTGCATATCATATCCCGGCCGAGAGCACTGCCTGTACGGAAGTCAAATCGGGATGGATGCTACGGGATTGAAGATATGGCAACACATTCGCCTACTCCAATAAAACACATACTTGGCGCTGGTATCTGCGGGCCTGGGAATCAATAACACCTTACACGATCTGCCTAGCTACGACTCTCGCGTCCAGCTTCTGATCCTCGACACGTGCTCTCAGATGTTCCTCCTCGCTCCCCGGGGCGGATTAACTTTGTCGAGAAGTTCCTTCAGATGCCCACTCATCTCCACGTTGATTTCATCACATGCATCGCATCCGGAAAGACTAACCATCGTCGCCCAATGATCAGTCGATCGTAAGTCTCTCACTCGTACTACCCTTGCCGCATGAGCATGCATCAGGCGGAGGATCCAGGGCTTCAACTGCCGAGCCATGTTTCTGGGCTTGGTGCGTGGCCTCTTGTGCTTCTTGCGACAGACAAGTTCCAGCCTTTCGAGCGCTGTTGCCCCTGCCAGAACCTTGGGGAAGAAAGCGATGTAACGTTGCGGACAGTGGCGATGTGGGTATCCGGCGTATTGGATTGTGAGATGTCGGATATGTGCAATGGAGGGACCAATCTGTGAGATGAACGATGAGAGGTCTTCTTGCTCGATATCGAGATTATTGCTGCCGTAAAGTATAGGCGTCGCTTCCGCATGGAAAAGGCGTGACACTGCTGGTGTCTGAGGACATGGAATCCCAAAGCCCGGAGCAGCAAGCATTTTGAGACCGCTCCAATATCGATCCGTGCGAAGCATGAGAGGGCTGGGTCGAGCGGGAGTCAGCGCAATCGTGTACATCAAAAGTCTGATCTCCACCGGCAGATCCATGAAGATTGTACGGCGTTTTGGCGTGTGCGAGACTTGTGCTTCCGTGTGTTGGAAATCGATCGAACATTCACTTCACTTCGATTACGCAAGCGATTGCGTAGGCACTAACGCAAGCTAACGGCTTGTGGAACGTTCTGGATATGGAAGTTGTACGCATAAATAGCCGCTCGTTTTCCCTTAGATAGTCAAGTAAGCAACACTCGTTTTTCTAACAGTTATGAGCCCGGAAGTAGCGCAATACCGAAGCTGCACATCTAAGAACACCCCCGAATATTCGAGAACCCTCTAATCCCTGGATTTCGAAAGCCTACTAGTCCGAAAGCGGACTTCGTAGCCCCGGATTCGAATTCGAGCCTAAACCTAAACAGGCAGTTTTCCGCAAACCTAAATTCGAACGTTACCTCCTAACTAAACCTCCGGGTATCTAACCTAAAATTCGACAACATCGATTCGACGTATAACTACGCAACGCCACAACGCCGTATAGAGACGAAAACTTCCGGTCTAAGAGAACAAGACCGCGCGAATCTAGCCGTGTCAAAATCGTAACGATCCGATCGATAATCGCGAAGATATTCGACGCCGAATATAACGGACCTTACTAACGATAAGGTCTCCTCCCGAATCCCCAAGCTATCTAAGGACAATTAGCTCGAATAGAGCGATCTTCTTAAAGACGTTCTCGGGTCTAAAGGGCTACTCGGCGTCGTATAGGACGGCATCCTATCTAGAGCTACGGAGAGCGAAAAAGCGGAGTTAAAGAAGAACGACGCTAAAGCTCGAGCTCTTATAAAGACGGTAGTAGGATCTAGCTATCGTATACACCTCCTTAGGCTTACTGCGGCTCGGGAATGTATATAGAAGCTAAAGGTAGTCTGCGAAACGACTAGCGAGGAGCGAGTATAATCGATTCTTTTAAACTTCTTCGGAATGAAGTTTACGACGTCTATCGACACTATAGCGTCTAAACTTACGACTATATAGAACTAAGTACGGGTTCTTAGCGCTAACGAAGCGCCCTCCGACTCGATTAAGAAGACTATACTCTTAAAGACGCTTGGAGAAGAGTATAAGTCTACGGTTTTCGCCCTAAAGGCCGCCGGCCTTTCGAAGCTTTCCTACGACGATATCGTTAATCGTCTTAAGGAAACCGAGTACGCACTCGAAGTAGAAACGGAAGAAGTCCTCGCCCGAGCAACTACGTCGAGCTACCGGTCGAACCGATCGAAACAATCGATAGAATCTAAGGATTCTAAGCCGAAATCGAAGAAAGATAAAGAGTACTTCTATTATAAGAAGCGAGGACAGTTTATCGCCGAGTGCCGCACCCGAATAAAGAAAGAAAAGGAGTCTACGAGACTAGGGAAGCCCGAAGAAGCACATACGGTAACGGCCGAAGCTTAGACCGTTATATCGTCGAATAAAGATAACTCGAAATCGCCGGATTGGATCCTAGACTCTAGGTGCTCGTAGTATATTACCTACGACAAGTCGAAGTTCGCTTCCTTAAGCGAACAGAGCGGTACGGTTACTATTACTAACCGTAAAGAGCTCGATATCGTAGGTAAAGGAACGGCGAGAATAGAGCTACCTACTAAGGTAGTAGCTCTCTCCAACGTACTATATGTCCCCGACATCGGTTATAACCTCCTCTCGATAAGCCAGCTCGCCGATAAAGGAATATCGACTCTATTCAGTAAAGAGAAAGCCGAAATCCGCCGAAACAACGATCTTTTAGCTACTAGCTATAGATAAGGACGTACCTACGTCCTTAGAGAAACTATAGCTTCCCGAGTAGCTACTACGGAGTCGAAAGAGTCTATAGAAGACTCTATACTTTAGCACCGACGCCTTGGACACCCGGGAAACGATAAGCTCGTTATAGCCCCTAAGGGACTATCTAGCCTTCCTACGCTATCTCCTCTTAAGGAGGTCTACGACACTTGCGAATTATCGAAGGCAACTCGACAATAAAGCCGAAAACCGGCCGAGAGAGCTACTAAACCTCTCGAACGAGTCTATATCGACTTTTAGGGGCCTTATAAGTATAAGACCCTCGCCGGCAATCGATATATCCTTACTATTACGGACGACTACTCCTATAAAAGTTGGATAGAGCTTTATATAACCCGGTCCAAGGTATATACCCGCCTACGTCTTTGGCGGCGTATAGCCGAGCGAGAGAGTAGCGAAACGCTAGTCTACCTTATCTCTCTTCGAGCTAATAACGCTAAGGAGTTCCTTAAGCTAAGGGACGTCTTCGAAGACGTACGGATCGAGACAACACTCCCGTATACGCCTAAACAAAACGGCGTAGCCGAGAGATAGAAACGTACGCTTACTACCTTAGCTAGATCGCTTTTAGGAGGCGTAAGGCTTCCTAAATTCCTTTAGGGCGAGGCTATTGCTATAGCTTGTTACTTACGTAATCGAACTCCGAGGAAAGGCGAAGAAAAGACCCCCGAAGAGCTATCTACTAGTACGAAACCTAGTAGATAATACCTTCGAGTATTCGGCTGTTTAGCTTACCCTTATATCCCTAACGAAAAGAGGGATAGTAAGCTAGACGATCGATCCTATAGCGGGATCTTCGTCGGATATAGTCCCTCGATAAAACAGTACCGGATCTTTAACCCTCGAACGAAAGCTATTAAGTTAGCTAGCTCTATTCGCTTCTTTAAAGAGAAACGAGGGGGAGACGTCTTCTATCCTACGGATACAGTACTTAACGAGTAAGTATCTATCGAGTCCGTACCTAGGACGCCTAAGGAGGTCGACTTCGAGCTCGATATCGACGAGGAAGTAGCTACGAACGATCGTTTCGAAGCTACGAACGATACCGAAGACGATATAATAGTAGTACGCCCTCGAGGGGCTACTACGACTACTACGGCTAACGGATAGCCTAGTAGGAACGACGAAGAGGCTACGACTCGAACGAGCCGCTATCCTAGTCGGGAAAGAAGAGAACCCGATAGGTACTATAAGGGAGGAGTATACTTAGACTCCAAACTCCCGTCGGATAGTAGTAGTATATACTAGAGGTGCGGTAAAAGAGGGCTATAGAAGGTAAACATGTAAAAAGAAGACGAGGGAAGGTAGATAGGGGGGCAACGAGGAGGTAGATTTAAGTGCTATGTGCTATTGTGCCTTCGAAGTACTAAAAAGGGTAGCATAATAGAGGATAAAGTCTATTAGCTACCTAGCAACGAAGGAAGCACTACTAGATACACGTAACTACTGCGACTTTCCCTACTATAAGCTTCCCCTAGCTAGTGTCTAACCTAGATACTAAACAAGAGATAGACTAGTAACCTAAAGCGCTACTGCGTACTACTTAAACTAAAAGAAACAAACTTAACATGTCCTATATGCACGCCCTTATGCGTAAAAACCCTCTAGAATTAGCACTAGTATCGTCCTTATCGTATAGTGCTAATATAGACCGATCCTATCCTAGGGTTTTATACCCCCCTCGTATGTCGTATGCATCTAACAAAGAGAAAAGAACAAAAGAAAACCCTAAAAAAATAAAGAACTCCCTTGAAATTCGCTCCTAAGTCGTCGTCGGTATTATTTCTTTCCTAGACTAAATGCGGAAATAGTCTAGTAAACTACCTCGGCTACTATCCCTAAGTACCCGCCTCCTAGAACCGCACTCGTCCTATAGTCCTATGCTTGCTAGTAAAGGGAACCTCCTAAGGGAGCGAGTCGATAAACTCCTACTAAGTAACGTGTTTATGCTTAACATCCTCCGGATCCTTAACTAGTGCCTCGTCTATACGAGGGCGCTTCGACTAGAAGTTCTTTAGATCGGCCTCCTTTACCCGGTAGAAGGACTTGTTACCGAAAGTAGTCCTCTTAATAGCCCGCATTCGTTAGTAGTTATTAGCGAACTAGTAGAGGGCACGCTTACGCTCTATCTAGAGGTACTCCTTTAGCTTCGCTACGCTCTCGAACTAAGTAAGTCGCCTTAGCTCGGAGAGGACGCTAGGATTGTCCTACTTAGTACTACTAACTAGCGCGCTCGAAATAGGGTTACTAGTAGTAAGTCGAACTAAGGCTAGAAAGGCGTAGGGGATAGCTCCGTACTTGTTCCGAAGTCTAGAAGGGGTACGCTCTAGAGTAGTTATATCCCTATGCGCCCTACTAAGCATCTCCTAATTACTAGCCTCTACGCACTCGAGCGAACCGTCGTCTCGGTAGGCAATAAACTAGGGAAGGATAGTACGGCGCTCGGTCTTCGCTACGTAATCCACCCTATAAGGAAGATAAGGTGTAGTAATATAGACATTACTAGCCTTGTAGGGCACGTGCTCCTACTTAAGTCTATGTTTATCTAGGAAGCTCTAAGGGAGGACTATATAGTCGATCTTCTATATAGCACCCTCGGTGCAATCGTGATCGCGCATCTACTTATGCTATGTATTAAAAACCTTCGTCTTCTATATGCCCTTAACAAGTACTATATAGTCGTCCTTTCCCTCGTTAGTAAGAGAGATAGTCCCCTAAACTTAGAAGATCCCACGCAGCTCCTTAATTATCCGAGTAATATTTAGATTAATATGCTTAAACATAGTATTGTCTCTAATCCCGGTGTACTTGGCGTAGTACGGATATAAGATAAGCCTATACTCGTAGTCTAGCCGCATAATAACGTATAGTAACTAGTACCTAATATCCTGTCGAATAAGTTGCTAAACTTAAGAGTAGAACATAGTCCGGAGCTAGCTATAGTTCTCCTAGCTATTAATCTTCCGCTAGTGCTAGAGGTACATGTCTATCTCCTCCTTAATAATATCCTTTAGGAAAAAGGGCTTCTTATCGATTATAATTTTCGTGTCGTTTACTAGCTAGTCGAATAGAGGGAAGTTAAGGGTACCGTCCTTCTTAAAGGCGGCGTAGTAGGCATTAGTAAAACCGAGCGCCTCCTTCGTAATGTCCCTAAAGCAGACTTTCTTTTCCTTGTTAATAAGGTTATAGTAGATGCTACTAAGGACTAGTTTCTAAGACGTATTCTCGAAGCGGTATAGACTAAGGAAGTCCGAGGGACGAACAGGACGCGCGTGCTTGAACTAGTAGAAGTAGGTATTAGCACTCGTCTTATAGTCGCTCAGCTTTTTCGTGTCGCCGTTAAGCTAAAGGAGTCTATATAGGAATAGGTTCTTATTAGTCCGAGACCCCTTCTTAACTTTAAACCCTAAGTATCGAAGGAGGTCCCTAGCATAATCTATGTAGAGATATGCCTAATCCTTCTAAGGGAGTAATAGATCCGGGTATAGTGTTTAAAGGCACTTGAAGAATAAGTTAGCGTTCGCGAGCCTCTCCTTACCTACTAGGTTCCGAAGCCTATTAATTAGAGAAATTACCTATAGACTAGCTAGCTCGCAGTTACACTTGTCCTTTCGTAGAGCATCCTTCTTTAGAATTACACTAGTAGCGAGCTAAGACTCGCTAATAGCAATCGAAAGTAAGCGTACTCGACTAGTCTTTCGGGTAGGCGAAGTAGCTCCCTAGATACTGTCTTCCAGTTTAGCACTACCGGGGGTAGTTAGCTATAAGTTTCGTCGGTCCCTAGTAGGGGTCTTTAGTCCGGAAACTAGCTATCCTAATCCTAATAGGGTGTTAGAGAAAGGAGTGGAGAAAGGAGTAGTGCGGTCGGGTAGGGTAATAGGGGACGGAGGTCCTTATTTCGAGCTAGTAGTACGGGAGCGGGTACTTATAGTAGGAGGTGCGTCGATCTGCTTCTACGGAGTAGCCCTAGAGATGGAACCGGAGCCGGAAGCTATAGTAGTAGGTTAGGCTACCTTGTCGAAAACCTAGCCGCGGCTGTCGAAGTGTAGGCCGAACTTGCTCTTAAACTTATCGTACTACTCTTACGATAGACGATCCGGCTTCCTATCGGCTATAAGCATAAAGTCCCTCGTAATATACTCCCCCTTTACTAGGCTTACTCCCCGCGAGGTGCCTCGAAGGTGTCGATAGAGTAGCTCGTACGATAGTAGATGCGCTATAGAGTCTCTATTACTACTACCTATCTATAAGGGATACGCATTCGCTACGCGCTGGACCTACTTAGCTATGTTCTCGGATAGTCGGATGTATTTCTTAAGCTTAGGGTTCTTGTTTATAACAGAGTCGCCCTAGACCTTTTAATAGGCATCCTACACCGACTTCTTCCTATTACGAGATTCTTTTCTAACGGTAGCTACCCTCCTTAGGTTCGGGAAAGCGGTGCCTATATTGTCCTCCCCCTTAACTTCCTACCCGTCTACGAGTAGTAGTAGAGTTTTGCACTCGAGGTAGAGATCCTAGATCTTCGAAATAAATTCCTAGACCCCTTCTATTCCCTACTTAAACGCTCGAACAATGTTTGAAAGGATCTACTGTCGGTCCTTCTCTAGTAGCTTCTTTACGAGCCTAGATAGCTCGTCCGAGTCGCTAGTATTATACGTAGTCCGAAGTGTACGCTATACTTCGCCCGTAAACGTAGTAGACGTTTAGAGGTAGCTCTCGATCTTCCGAATTTAGTCCGCTATTTCGTACGTAGACTACATCGGCCAGGTAACGTTCTTATTACTAAGTAGATAGGTACGCTCGTTGCGCTTCTAGTAATAAGTGTTATTACGCGCTCGTTACGCTTCTAGTAATAGGTATTATTACGCGCTCGTTACGCTCGATTAGTAGGTTACGCCGATACGCTCGGTTGGAGGTAATTAAGTAAGGTATAGGAGTGTGCGTGTAGGTTGTGTAATAATTAATAGTGTAAAGAAAAGGGGAAAATGAAGAGAGAAGATATAGTAGGTGTTAAGGAGGTAGAGGTTATCGAGCTAAGTGCGGAAATGGAGGTATTTATAGCGGTAGAGACGGGCCTAGCTAGCGATGCGTATAAATTTTTCGGTAATTGTTAAGGGCGCTTCTAATTATCTAAGGAGCAGCTAATTGTAGTGTTTTGTAGGTAATTATAGTGTTTTGCAAGTAATTGTAGTAGGTGTTTATAAATATTAGAGGCGGTATATAATCCGGCGTAATTGCCCTCGATTGTTAGGAGGGTAATATTTGCTCGTAAATTTTCTTTAACTCCTTCTAATTGTTAGAGGAGCAGCTAATTGTAGTGCTTTGCAAGTAATTGTAGTAGGTGTTTGTGAATGTTAGGGGCGGCATATAATCCGGCGTAATTAATTGTTAGAAGGGTAATATTTGCTCGTGAATTTTCTTTAACTCCCTCCCCTACTAACCCGAAAAAAAGGCGTAGGTGCTATTGTCGGATAATGCTATTGCCTATTAGAAATAGTCGGGGGTTTAGTATCGGTCGTTAGTAGTCGGAAATGTTTCCTAGACTAAACGTCCGGCTAGTCTAGTAAATACCTAGGGTTAGTAGCCTATAGTCGTAGGTACTGCAGTCGCTCTTTAGGGGATATAGACGCTTCTCGAACTCGCTTAGTAATACTTAGGGGCTCTAGTACGCCTTCTCGCTAAAAGGGGAGGGCTTTAGGGGCCTCGTCCTAGGTAGGGGTCGGGCTATATCTAGTCTCCTCGATACTAGTTAGCTACTAAGGCTAATTATCCCTCTTATAAGCATCGTCTTCTACCTTATCTAGATACTCCTTAGGAACCTTTCGTAGTATGTCCCGTAACTAGGTACCCTATAGTACTAATCCGTCTAGCTCCGAGATGCGATACGTTCCGGTATAGTAGTTAGAGTAGAAGATGCGAAAGGGGCCCTTCTATCTAAAGGAGAGCTTCTTATACGTAGATTTGCGCTTACCCCTCTTTAGTAGTACTATCTATCCCTTCTTAAGCGGAGAGTAGTTAACATTATACGTGTTGTTAAAGTAGCCCTTCTATACCTCTCTTATCCTCTACTAGTATACGGTCGCCTTATTAAGCTCCTCCTTTAAGCATAGTATCTATCTAACCCGTACGGCAAGTAGCTCCTCCGTCGTTCGAACTATCTTCTAGTTAATAACCTTCTAGGACTCGTACCTAAGCTCGATAGGTAGAACTACATCGAAGGCGTAGAAGAGGCTCGCTAGCGTATAGCCGGTAGATCTCCGGATAGTAGTTCGATCCGCCTAGAGAGCTATATAGAAGAACTTCCTCCAACCGGTAAGCTTCCCCTATATACATTTCGAAAGAACGTCGAGTATATTAGGGTAACCCCTTTTAACGATCCTATTGCCCTCTAGATAATATATAGAAACTCTACTAAGGTTAGTATCTATCTAGGCTAGTAGCTCCGGCACTTCTCCTATATTCTCGGGTCCTCTATTAAAGAAGATGCATCGATATGCTCTAGTCCGTAAGAAGATATCCTCGAAAAGGAACTTCGTATACTATTTGGAGGAGACTCCTTATCTAGCCCCCTTGTTAATAACCTTCCCCTCCGGCTAGCCGGTAAGTCCCTCTCGAGCTATAAGGATACTTCCTAAGCTATCGACATGTACGACATCTATATACTAGGATTCTCCGACGTAGCTATTATAGCGCGGGTATAGCTCGGAGACACTCGCCGGTCCTACTGTTCGGTATAGGCACTCTAGGCACCTACTAACGAACGATCGCACTTAGTCGTACATCCCTTACTAGAAGTACCGGCATGCTATCTTCTAGTAGGTACCCTCCCGTCCCCGGTATCCGGACGTAGGGTCTTGGTATAGCCTACGGATAATGTCCTTCTACTTGCTTTCCTTATTAACTACTCGATAGAGGGGTTTGCTAATCCTCTTCTAATACTAAAGGCAGCGCTCTCGGACGAGGTAGCGAGCTACACGCTTCTTGAAAGCATGCTAGGCATTCTTATTTACACTACTCGGCCGTCGGAGGGTAAGTAAGTAGTATACAACGTCCCTATAAAAGTTAGAGTAGGTACTATCGACGTTCTCTTTAACTAGCTCCTCGATTAGTTCCGGTGTCGCCTTATTAGCCTCCACTCTACTAGCGTAGGTAGCATAAAGAGCTACATCGATTATGTCCTTATAATCTTTATTATATAGGTTATCTATATCGTCGGATGCGGTTCTTAGTCGGTGTAAAAGTACATTAGTAGCACTATAGGTTTTTCCGGAGACGTGCTTTACTTCGAAATTAAAGAGGCGAATCTATGTAACCTATCTAGTTATAACTACATTAGGAAGGTCGGTCGGTGCCCTATTTAGCTAGTGTACTAGTGTATTTGCATCGACCTCTAGGAGGAAGTGTACGCTATATAGGTAGGATTTAAGTTTCTTTAGTGCTTTAAGGACTCCGAGGCACTCTAGCTTCCTAGTATCGTAGGTCTGCTCCCTAGGCTTCCAAATTCCACTTTCGTATCGTATAGGGTGTCTTTTCTTAGGGTTGTCGACGTCTCGTTGTATTAGTATAGCCCTAAATCCATCTCCCGATACATCGATAGCTAGGATAATCTACCCTCCATTCTCGTAGTTAATCGTCTTTAGGGTAGGGGCAGTTACTAGTGCTTTCTTAAGAGTACTTATTACGAGGTCTTGCTCTTCGGTCTAGCTCTAGAACACATCCGGACGTGTGAGGAGGTATAGGGGTGCTAAAACCTAAGCATATCGAGGTATCTAGATTCGGAAGTATACTACTACTCCGAGGAAAGCTCGGACCTCCTTTAGGTTCTCTAGCGTAGGCTACTCGATAATCTTAATTACCCTGGCCTCTAAGGGGTGCCTACTATTAATGTTATAGACGTATCCGATAATTAGAACTCCGGTAGCGAACTATCTTGACTTATATGCTAAGATAGTAAGCCTAGCTCTCTCGATATCCGTAAGAACCTAGTCGAGATTCGTAATATACTCGGCAATCTATCGCCGGATACCTAGTCCTACTTCCTTATCGTTATATATAGACTTAGTCCCTTTAACTCTAATGTTATCTAGAAAGGGGCGAGCTCGGTTATTTATATAGTCTTGGAGAACAGTAGTTATAATCCTCTAGAACTAAGCTACTAAGTTTGTGCCTCCTATAGGGATGCCGGTCTGCCGAAAGAGCCTAAGCGGTGTAAAGAAGGAGGTTAGGTCGCGATAGTGCTCGGCTAGGGGTATTTAGTTATATCTAGAGAAGAGGTTAATAAGGGAGGCTATAGTGTAGCTAGCAAAGTCGGCTAAAAAGGAGTCTACATCCGGCGGCATGTTCGCATCTTTTATAGTACCCCGGTTTACCTCGATCGCGGCATTAATTAGCCGATATTTCTTCTCCTTAGGTACCTCCGGTGTATTAGGCTAGTTAGTACTCCCTTCCCCTCCTAGGT